>JAASFH010000462.1:0-18312 GCA_023333695.1 Globisporangium yorkense
TCAGCAGCACCTGGACATAGTTCGTCACGACAAAGTCGCTCGGTAGCTTGTACGTGTCGCGCAACAGCCTGTACACGTCCTCCAGGCGGCGGAAGATGTGCTGCACAGCGTCGCGCGACACAGAGCACGTGCTGCACTTCCACTTGAGGGTGGCGAGGAAGTCCTGGATGGTCGCAGCGAACTCAGGAACCATGTAGTCCTCCAGTCTTGTAGCTTGTGGATGCTGTAGGTTGTTTGTGGTGCCACGCTCCAGTCGTTCCCGCCTTTCTAGTGCGCTCTGCTTGACTTGCTGATCTGCGAACTTCTTCAGTCGCTCCACGACAACTGATATCGTTGGTCTCACGACCGGATCGCTGGCCAGCATGTGCTCGATGAGAGCCCATTGCGCGTCCGTCAAATGATCCGGCTGGTCGGGACGGTAGCCCATGACTATCTTGGAGGTCAACACCGCGCAGCTTTCGCCATGGTACGGGTCTTCTCCGGTCACAGCCTCGATGATGCAAATCCCGAGAGCGAATACACTTGATGCCGCGATCGGTTCGTCGCCTCGAATGCACTCTGGCGACCGCCAGCGCACTCGCTCGGTGTCTTCTTCGCATGCACCAAACGGACTGATCTTCGCCAAGCCGTCAGTGCCGATCCACACTTGCTTGCAGCAGAGATCGCCGAGAAAGATATCCCGGCCGTGAAGATACTTGATACCACGCGCGACCTCAAACAACTTCTGCCACATCAGGTGACGATGCTCTTCAGAGCATAGGAAGTCGCGGAGGCTGGTACTAGATACGCTCTCAACTATGACGAGCTGGGGCGACGCGTAATGGGACGCACCGAAGATCTTCGTCACGTTCGGATGGCTCGAGCTGTACCACTTGTCCATGGCGCTTACAAAGTTGGATCGCGGCGCTCGACTCTTGCACACGATGACTCTCGAGCTGAGCCATGCTCCATGGTTGACGCCTTCGCTGGCATGTTCCGTGTCTGAGTCCATGTCTAACTCGTGTAGTGGGACGAACCAGTTCGGCGTGAGAACGTCTTCTTCGCACTGCGACAGCTCGCGCGCTTTCACAAACGCGTCCCGAAGAAGGGTAAGCAGTTCGTCGCTGCACTTGTCGCCGTGCGCTTCGATCTCGTGGTTCAGCAGACACATCGTCGCACCGGCGTCTTCCTCAGGACAGGACGCCAGCGCTTCCTCGTCATCTAGTGATCGCTGCTGCATCTCCAGCAAATGCTTCTGATCCTCCTCGAACTTGGTAGTCCAGAAGCTCGGATCGCTGTGCCCGAACGCTGCTGTTCGGTCCACGAACGAGCACTCCATGTGGAAGTCGTGCAGCGCGTTCACAATCGTTCGACTGGAGACGAGGCGAGCGAACACGTTGGCTGCTGAGCAGAGCCACTTCAGTCTCGACAAACGGAAGAGTAGCTTGACGACTTCGAGTGAGCCATAGTCCTCACTTCCGTTCTCATAGCGATCGCAGAGTTGCAACAGACGGTCTGCTGCTCTCGTCCACAGCGATTTGAACTCGTGCACGGTATTGCAGTAGCCGAGTACCGTTTGCAGCGATGCCCTGAGAAGAGAGTAATCGTCTTCTTCGGGACGGACGAACTCTCCGATCTCGTACAGCGTTGCGATAATGCCTCGATGCCCCCATGATGCTGCGAGTGTCAAGATTGTCACTCCTGCTGCATCCTGAACGTTCGCAGACGCGCCAGCCTCGAGCAGCACCTTCGCCACATGAAAGCGACCAGAACTTCCAGCGGCCAGAAGCGCTGTCTGGCCAAGGTCGTTCTCAAGTGCAGTCGATGCTTCACAGTCCAGTAGCTTGTAAACAGTCTCCACGTGTCCTTCGCTCGCTGCGAGCAGCAATGGCGTGTCTCCTTCCAAATCTTGCGCATCAACTTGAGCTCCGCTGAACAAGAGGTGCTCAACGACATCGACATGGTTTTGCTTCGCCGCAGCGTGCAGCGGTGTACGCTCGCTGTTCGTCTTTCGGTTCACATCCGCTCCCTTGCTCAGGAGGGTCTTCACAACGTCGAGTTTGCCTCGTGCTGATGCCACGTAGAGTGGTGTCATCCCACTTCTCGTGGGTGCGTCGACGAGCGCACCGTGGTCCAACAGCGTCTTGAGCACATCGACATGTCCTTTCATGGCTGCCAGGAGCACACCGGTCTCTCCGTCGTCACTTTCTGCGAGCACACTCGCGCCGTGTGCCAGCAGCAGTCGAACAACTTCATCGTTCCCGTACATCGCAGCGAAGTGAAGCGGTGTGGACCCATCGTCGATTCGCGCCTCCATATTTGCACCAGCCTGCACTAACGCTCTGACAATGTCCGTGTGCCCAACTTGCGCTGCAACGTGAAGCGGTGTCGCGCCGTAGTTTGTCGCTAGATCAACGTCTGCTCCAGCGTCGATCAGCACGCTCGCCACGTCGACGCAACCCTCTCGCACAGCTGCTCCAAGCGGTGTTTCGCCGTCGTCCATCGCTTGATCGAGATCCGCACCGTTCTCCACTAGCAATGACACGATCTCAGCATAGCCATTCTGTGCAGCGATGAAAAGCGGCGTGGCGCCGTCCTCCATCGCCAAGTTCACACTCGCGTTCCTTCCGATCAGGATGCGCACGGATTCAAAGTTGCCGTTCTGAGCAGCAATGTAGAGCGGAGTGGCTCCGTCACTCATCGCTGTATCGACACTCGCACCATGTTCGAGCAGCAGGTCGACGATCTCAAAGTGGTCATACTGTGAGGCCACATAGAGCGGCGTTGCGCCACCGCACCAAGTGCTGTCGACAGCGGCGTGATTCTCGAGCAGCAGATCCACTACGGCTCGATGTCCATTTTGAGCCCCGATGAAGAGCGGTGTTGCGCCGTCATCGGTGGCCGCATCGATAGTCGCGTGACTCTCGATCAGCAAGCGAGCGACATCCGCATGCCCTTCCGACGCGGCTTCGAACAGAGGTGTCTTCCCGTTGCTTCTTGCTGAGTCGACCACTGCACAAGCCGATAAGAGCGCTTGCACTGCATCAACGTGGCCGCATCGAGCTGCGACGTAGAGAGGAGTTCGGCCGTTGAATTCAGGCACATCCGGACTCGCATGATTCTCGAGCAGCAGCTTCAGCATGTCGATGTGGCCAAGCTGGGCGGCGATGAAGAGCGGCGTCACTTGGTCACTGGTTACTGCGTCGACGTCCGCGCGATGCGCTAGCAACAACTTCGCCAGCTCGACTCTGCCGCTTTCCGCAGCGATGTAGAGCGCTGTCGCACCATCATAGCGCTTCGCGTTGCAGTTCGCACCATTCTCCAGCAACAGTGCGAGGACGTCGGCGTGCTCGAACTTCGTGGCGACAAGAAGTGGCGTCTCTCCGACGTTCGTGGCTCGGTCGATCGCTGCACCTTGGTGGAGAAGATAAGACACAACCTCGATGTGCCCGAACCGTGCAGCGATGAATAGCGGCGTCGATCCGTCGTCTCTCGCTCTCTCGATCGAAGCTCCTCGATTAAGTAAAGTCGTCACCGTGTCTAGGTGTCTGCATTGCGCTGCAACGAAGAGCGGAGTCGCCCCGTCGTCTATCGGCAAGTCCGCTGTCGCGCCACTGTCCAGCAGCGCTTGAACGATCTCGATGCACCCATTGAACGCCGCCACGTAGAGCGCTGTTATCTCGTCGCTCGAAGTATCCGGATACGCTGACCACGCAAGCAAGACGCGCACGACCTCCAGATGACCGCCTTGAACCGCAGCAAATAGTGGCGTCGCTCCGTCTTCAGCATCCACACCAGCAGTTGATCTATGCTCCAATAATTCACGCGTCGGATCGAGTGACTTGCGTGACTTCGAGAGATACATCTCTGTAGCTGCATCTGTGGCAACATCGAGGTCGCCCATGCTATGATCATCACTTTCACTGTCTGAACACAGTGATGCAGCGCTGGTGTGTCCATCGACGTTCATCTCCTGAGAGTCTTCAATACTGGTATCCAAACGATTGATTGTCGGGAGATTGGCATGGACCACCTTGCTCGTCGCACAGTGCTGCAGCAGAGCCTCGACCGCCTTTGCGTGTCCGTTTTGAGCGGCCACATGCAGCGCAGTCACCCCGTCACCCGTCTCCAAGACGACATCGGCGTGACTTGTCAGCAGCGCTTCGACGACTTCAACGCGGCCGTTCTGCGCAGCGAGGAAGAGTGCGGTCTCCGCCGCGAGGTTTCGTGCGTCCACGCTTGCGCCGTGCTCCAGAAGCACGCGGACAACTGGTGTTTGTCCACTCGCCGATGCAGTGAGCAGAGGAGTGTCACCACCGAACAGCGCGTCAACTGGAACCGTATCGACCGTCAGCAGTCTCCGCACTTCGTCCAACTCTCCTTGAAGACACGCGAAGTGCAGCGCCTTCACGTTCGCCTGCAGTCGCGCTTCGTCACTCTCTTCATGCTGGAGGAGAGAACGTCGGATGACCACAGTCAGTCGGGGAACTCGCTTGCCACCCCTCTCTCTTGTGCGGCTGCTGGACACTGGAAAGGAGGTAGCGATCTTGACGACAGCAATGTTGCTGCGAAGGTGAAGGAGCTCGACAACTTGCGCCGCGGTTGCGATTGTTTGTCCAGTAGCAACGAGCCGGACGTTCTTGCTGGCATCAAGTGTCGTGAGCATGTCGTTGACGATTTCCAAGTAGTGCTCTGTCGGTAAGAGAACGAGAGAGAGAAGCACACACACACGCTTGTGAGCATTCAGTCGCGATGACAACAAAACAAAAGACCAAGTGCCACTTACCTGGTGATCTCCTTGCTGAGATCGCGATGAGATCACCCGCGCTGCCAAGAGTTGGCAGTGAAGGCGCCAGGTTCGCTCCCTGCGTTTGGCGTCGGAGAGAGATGAGTCGCTCGAGAGCGTTGCGCGCTGCGCGCCAGTCTGTGGCGGATCTTGGCACATCTGCCTTGGAGGATCTTGACGCTGGCATCTCGTGAACGAGGATCTTGGCGCACTCTCGATTACTAGCCAAAGAGCTCGGCCCCGCCGCTACCACGATCTCCACGTTCAGATCAGCGTAGATCTCCTGCCTCGTGTGCCGATATGAGTCTCGTTCCTCGCTCTCTCCGTCCTGGATCTTGCCATCCTCTCCGCCGTTCGGGGCGCCGACAAACACGATCTTCTCGAACACGCCAGAGAGGTGCTTCTCGATCCACACGCGCGTTGACTTCTCCGCTTCTCGCGAGGAGTCCACGATCGCGACTAAGCATGCAGCCTTGTCCTTCAGCGATGTAAGCACTTTAACGGCGTCCGCGTCTGGAGTTTCATCAGCCAACGTCTGCGTCGAGTCAGACTCCTGTAGAGCAAGCAGTTCGCTACATCCGATCAGCACGAGGGAGCAAGTCGACAAACCCACCAGACATTCACAGAACACGACGGGAGCACGCACACTCAAACTGCTGCAGACAACAGGGGAGTCTCTCGGGATCAACGCAGCGGTATCCACGGCCACCACTACGCGGCGTTGGCGCCGATGCCGTACGCGCGTCGTGGAGGAGGGCGGCGACGGCGCCATACTCTCGGTCTGTCGAGTCTCCTCAATTGTTGCGGATCCCGTCAATTGAAGAGAATAACTGACTTAATTCTCACATCCACATACTAACAACAAGTATTATTGAGGACACCTCTGATCTTCACTGTGCTTACAGAGCCAGACCAACAGTTGACTCGAATCTGTCAACTTGTCAACAACCTGCCAATCAGCAGGTCCAATCGCCATGAAGCTCCTGCTCCTGCCGCTCGCTGCCGCGGCGATCGCGTCCGCCTCCGCCGCGGACCTGCCTGCGTGCCAGCCCGCGAACCTCAAGGCGCTCATGGAGAACGCGAACCTACCGCTCTGCATCACCAAGTCCGGCGTGGTCTTCTCGCTGCTCACGACCACCCCCACAGACGCGCAGCTCGCGAAGATGTGCAGCACTAGCGAGTGCGTCACGCTGCTCCGAGCTATTCTGGCAGTCGACCCAGCGGACTGCAAGGTGCCCACAGACGGCGCTATCGCGCTGCGCAGCCAGCTCATCGACCCGGCGGTCGCCTATTGCGAGAAGAGCGGCGTGGTGGTCACGGCGGCGCGTGCGGGCTCGGGAAGCTCTGGTGGCAGCAACAGCACTGTCGGCACCGTCAAGCCTGCCGACTCGACGTCCACAAGCGCCCCGTCGTCAAGTGTCCCTACAGCGTCGCCAACTAGTGACGCAGCTGTGGCTGCGGTGGGATGTGCTGCGTTCGTGATGGCGGCAACAGTGGCCGTCGCGATGTAGGCGTCTGCGTCTCGCACGAGAACTCGAACTCGAATATCGAAACGACGAATACATCCACGTTCACTAGAGCCTCCCTAGACTCACTCACTTCCACACCACCTTTCGATACACTTGCACTCCGGAGAACGCGAAGATCGCTTGCAGCACTGGGACGTCGACCTCGTTCAGCGTCGGTATCGCACGCGCCACACTCAGCACCGCCAGCTTCTGACACATACGCAGCGGTCGAACACCCAAGTACTCATCGTCGTGGACCGCAAAGCGGCTGCGTAGCTGGCTGTCCGGGTCTTCACTCCTGCTGAGCACGACTGTCTCCAGCACCTTGTTCGTCGTGAGCACCTTGCCGATCGTGAGCAGCCCTTGCCGCCCAATCGGGTTCTGGTCCAGATCTAAGAAGCGCAGGTTCGCAGCTGCAGCGTTTGGTGCAGGGCGATCGCGACGAGGCGAAGGTCGAGCTCTCAACAGAGAGCACAGGCGGCGAACATCTTGCTCCCCGATCTCGTTCTCGGACACAACGAGCGACGAGATCCGGCACTGGTCGCGCTCGTACCCATTCAAGATCGCCCCGATCGTGTGCAGCTCGCAGTTGCTGATGTCCAAGTGCCGGAGGTGCGGGCACGCGTCCACGACCGCTGAAAGCGCGAGACTGCTCAGCGGGTTCGAGCACAGCTCCAGATGCAGCAGCGTGCCTCCAACGAGCGGCAGCAGCTCACGAAGCAAGTGGCTGAACTGCTCGCTCTCCTTCCCCACCATCGAATTCAGCAGCAGCTTCTTCAAGTGCGGCGGCTTCTGTCGAACAAGGTGCTCTCGATCTTCGCGCTCCAAGATCATACTGGTTTTGGTCCACAGCACGCCGTAACCTGGAACGAGCACACACGTCCACTTCTTCCCCTGCTTGAACGCCTCGAACCAAACGCTCTCGTCGTTCAGCTGCAACAGCACGCTCTCAGACTCGCCCTTCGTTCGCCACATACTCGCGCGCTTCTTCAGCCGCACCGCGCAGTACAGCCACGTGCTCGCTGATGGGCTCACGCGGTTCTTCTCTGAGTACATTGTCTCCAGTCCCAGTAGCTCGGTGTACGCGTTGTCCATCGTCAGAACGCGCCGCATCGCGTTCACGTCGTCGTGGCAGAGCGTGTTGCTCGAGAGATCCAGCGAGCGGATGCGTGAGTTGGACGTGGCATGGAACATGCCGAACGCGAGCCACGCCCACGGCAGCACGGGGTCTCCGTCGAAGCGGCGGAACGTGCCGACGAGCGAGAGCTCCCTCGCTGACTGCACCTCCTGTGAGCTCGAGCGGATCGCAGAGAAGAGCGATGAGAGGGTGTAGAGATTCAGCGCGTTGCAGTCAAACACGAAGCGATCCAGAGTGATCTGCTGAGGTATCGTCACGAGTTCACTCGGCTCCGCAGCCTCGCTCGACAACTCACTGCCGCTTGCAACCGCAGCTTCCACCCCGAAGCACCTGGCCATCAGCGTCCCGAACGCTGCAGCGTACTCGCGCAATCCGGGATTCGAGCTCGAGACGACCTTGTTGAGCACGAGCGTACGTAGTTGCCCTGCCGGGTCCGCCACCATGCGCTCGATGCGAGCAAAGTCCTGCTTCGCCAGCTCGGACGCGCTGAACTCGAGCGACACGACCTCGAAGAAGAAGCTACCCCACACAGTCGGATCCACGTCGAGCACTCTCGGGCGATCACTCTTCTCATTCGACCGCTGCTTAGCTCTCGCAGCAGCCAAGTACAGCAGCCGACGGATCGACGCGGCCCTCGCCGCCGCTGCCTCGACGACCGCTTCCAGCTGCTGAACGGCACTGCCCTGCCTCGCGGTATGATTATGAGCTCCAGACAGCGTATCCAGCCGGCGATGCAGATCGCAGCGGTGGAACACGAAGGCGACGCGCACGCGCAGCGGCCGCGCGCTCTGCTGTCTCGCGAGCGCTTCAAGCTCGCTCATCGCGCTCGTGTAGCGGATGCGCAGGCATTTCTTCGCGCGGTGCTTGCCGCAGAGGAATGTGCGGCAGAGGCGCAGCAGGTCCGGCGTCACCTCCATGAACGAGAAGTCGAGCAGGAAGAGCGGCGCGTCGCCTCCGAAGTCGTCGGCGTCGTCATCCACGAGCAGCGAGGTCGCGTCACGCAGGCCGCACGCAGTCGTGAGCAGATGCGCCCAGAAGCGCGGGTTGGAGCGCAGCGAGAGCGCGCGGCAGCTGGCGGCGGCGCTCAGCACGCTCACGGCCTCCAGCTTCGCCCTCACGCTTCGCCAGCGCGCGTCGGCAGCCGGCGGCGGCTGCTGCGCGAAGTCGTCGGCCACGCGCACGCAGATCCACGGCCGCTGGCGCCGGCTCTCTGCGCTGCTGCTGTTGGCGCGGCGCTGCGGCTCCAGGCGCACGTTGTCGCGCAGACTCGCAGCGAACTTGAGCACGAGGCGCTCGGTGGGTCGCATCGCCATCTTCGCTCCTTCCGGTTGTCAAAACACCGAAATGTTGATATGCATCGGCTAGTGATACTGAAACCGCAGCTAGAGATACAGTGTACATAAAGGAGAGTACATGCATCGTTTATGAAAACTTACTCCATGACCAGCTCGCCGCCAGCTTCGTCGACCGGGATGTCGTCCATGAGCGCCTCGTTGAGTCGTCCCGCGAGATCAGCGATCCGCTTCGGGATGCCCAAAGTCGCGAGAAGTGCCGGGTGCGACGCGATCAGTTCCAGTTTGTCGGTCGTCGACGGCTGCCGCGCGCGCTTGAGCTCTTCAACGCGGATCGGGCGGCTCACGAGGCTCAGCAGCATCTTCGCCGACATCTTCGCCGAGAAGCGCGACAGCGCGTACACGCGCTCGCCGTGACCCGCCACTGCGCCGTCCGTGCTGATCGACGTGCGCGCTGTCAGCACGATCTTGAGCGACGCGTTGTCCGTGAGGATGTCTGAGAGGAACACGCGGAACCGCTCGCGCCGCACGTCGCTGCGCAGCAGGTAGTCGCACCCGTCGAGCACGATCAGCAGCTGCTGCGCGTGGAAGTCCGAGCGCGACCTGTGCTGCGCCAGGTACTCCTTCACCATCGCCTGCAGCTGCATCAGCACCTTGTTGTTCGGCATCGAGCTGATCGCGATGTTGCGCCGCGCCATCCCGACCTGCGCATCCTGCTCGTCCTGCGCGAGCTTCGCGACCGAGAAGATCCGCACGCCCCCCTCGGACGTGATCCGCGGACCCACGTAGTTGGCCACCGCGTGGGCCACCGCAGTCTTCCCGACGCCCTCTTCGCCGCAGATCGTCACCAGCCGCGTGATGCGCGACTGCGTCAGCATTAGCGCCAAGCAGATCTTGTACACCTCCACCGATCGGTTGCAGAAGCCCTGGCAGATCGCCGGCAGGTCGTCGAACCAAAGCTTCGGGTACCGCTTCAGGCGCACGGGACCGATCTCCATCGTGCTGCCGGCTTCGGCTGCTGCGAGCGGGAAGATGATCTCAGAGTGGTCACCGCCTTCAGGAAGCAGCATGAACTTCTCCGCCACCTCCATCGGACCGCGGATGTTCGGTGACTTGGCCACTGCCTGCTGCGCGATCGTGAAGCTCGCGCCGACGGACTTGCCGGTCGCCAGCGCCAAGTAGAACGACCGCGTGAATTCGATCGCCGCGTAGTCTTCGATCTTCTGGTTCGTGCGCACGCCGATGACGTGAGGGATGCCACACGACACGAACGCGTGTGCTAGCGGAGCGGACGAGCATGCGGAGACGAACGCCAGCCGCAGCGGGGAATCGTCGCCGCTGCCGCCAGCGGAGAACAGCTCCTGCAGCGCGCTGTGAGGGATCGGATGGACCAGCCCCATGCCGTCCTCAAAGTACAGGTGCTTCTCGTCGCCGTGGCCAGAGAAGTGCAGCGCGCGGCAGCCGATCGTGACCATCGTGCGGAAGTTCTCTGTGTTGGCGAACTTGGCGCAGACGTTGATCTGGCGCGGATACTGGTACAGGTTCGCCAGACCGTTGGTCTGTTGTCGCATATCGTCGTCTGAGAGCGTCGCCGGACGCTTCGCGTACTTGGAGGCTTCCACGAGGCTCTGCTTCAAAATCGAGTACTCACGCTTGACGTCGAGCTCGGCGATCGGGTGGTACTTGCCCTGGATGTCCTTGCCCACCAACGGCGACGAGAAGAGTACGCCGAGCGTGTACTCTTGGAAGTCCCGTCCCTGCTGCGACTTGTCCTGCGAGTCCAGCATGTGATGGTGCGCGCGCTGCTGCGGCGGCGGCGCCTGCAGCGCACTCAGCGCCGCGCCTCCCTGCGCCGCGCGCACGTGCGGGTCCTCGACGACGTAGCCCAGCAGCACGCTACCCTGGCGCGATGAAAGCAGCGTGATCTTCTGCCCGTCCATGAGCTTGTGGCGCTTGTCCTTCTGCAGCTGGATGCCGTCGATGCGGATGCCGTTCGTGCTCTTGTCCGTGATGTACACGGCGACCGCGTGCGAGTTGGGCTCCGTGGCGCACTCGACGATGCAGTGCACGCGGCTGAGCTTGAGCGGGTCAATGCCCGACGTCTTCTTGTCGAAGATCTTGACGAACGAGTCGCGCCCGAGGCTCACGCGCGAGTTCTGCCGGTGCAGCTCGATGCGGTAGAGCTCGTGCTTCTCCAGGTCGGACTTCTGGTACGCGGTGATCACGCGGTCGACCTCGGGGTGCAGCACGAGGCGCATCACGCACATGCTCGGGCTCTCCTCGAGCGTCTGCGTGCACTCCTGCGTGTTCTGCTGGGAGATCGAGAGCACCTCCAGCAGGTTCTGCGAGCCTTCCTTCAGCGCCTGGAACTGCTCCTCGGGCGTCACGCGGTCGGCGCCTAAGAACCCGTTCGCGTCGCGCACGCCGCCGCCTGCTGTTCCTCCGCTAAAGTACGGCAGCTCCCACGCCAGGTTGGGTCCGCCCGAGGGCGCGAACGGCGTCGCGCGCAGCCGCTTGGGCGCGCCGGGCGCGTCATCGCCGCCGCCGCCGCCGAGCGCCGATGCCGCGTCGCGCGGCGTCTTCCCGAAGGCGCCCGGCGCGCGCGTGACGCTGCTCGCGCTCGTCGCGCTCCAGAGCGCGAGTGTGGGCGCCTCGTCTGCGTCCGCGCGGCGCTTGCGGGCGTCCGGCGGCGCGAACGGCGCGGGGCGCGCGTCGCCATCTGCGGCTGCCATAGTCAAGCAGAATGAGTGAGCTGCTGGTGCTGCTGTGAGTTGGAGAATAAGCAGCGAGAGATACAGATGCGGTATTGTACTTTTCCCTACATTTTTCAAGTGAATTCAAGCGAGATCCATCTTGAGTCTGGCGCTCGCGCGTGCACATGGAAGATGCTGAAGTCGCCCTCTCCGGGTCTCGTAGTAGTGTCTCCAAGCTCTCGTGGCGAGACGCTTCGTGCTTCGTTCAAGCTCTTGCGTCTGGCTGACAAAGTACCTCGCAACATTTGCGAGAAGGAGAAACGATGAGCACTGGGTTGGTGCGCGCTTTTATCGACCGCCGTCCCCAACCTACCGATGGCACGAGCACGCCCACGGACCAGTTCGGCCACAGCGAAAGAAGTACCAGTGACCAACCCAGCAAACGAGAGCCACACGCCGCGCAGGAAACCAGGCGCGCGATGACTTGGAGCCACACACTCGCGAACGAAATCAGCCGCCAAATCCCTTGAAGTCCACGCTCGCGCACAAACGAGGCGCGTCCTCGTTGTTCCCTCACTCATGACAGCAGCTCACTTCCGATTCGACGGGCACGAGGACAAGTGGTCAAGAGATCGGAAGATCGGCCGGCCGTGAATCGTCATGAGCACCGAGGCGCCTATGACGCCGCTGCAGAACCTACACGCCGCCTGCCGCGATGGCGACGTCGACCACGTGCTCGAGCTCCTCCTCCTGCAGCAGCCGCCGGACGCCGCGCTCTCCGTCGACGCACTCAACGAAGACGGTGACACTCCGCTGCTGACGGCGGCACGCAGCGACCGCTTGCCGGTGGTGCGACTGCTGCTCGCGCGCGGCGCGGAGGTGGACGTGGGGGACAAGGACGGCTGCTCGGCTCTGTACGTAGCGGCCGGAAAGGGCTTCCTCGACGTCGTGCGCGTGTTGCTGGAAAGCGGCTCGGCGGTGAACAAGGCGAAGAGCAATGGCATGACACCGCTGTTCGCCGCGTCGTGGAGCGGGCACCTGGAAATCGTACGCTTCTTACTGACGAACCAAGCGGCGATCGAGACGCCGAGCGACGAGGGAACGACGCCTCTCATGACTGCCTCACTGAAGGGCCGCGTGGACGTTGCGAAGCTGCTGCTGGAGAATGGTGCGTCCTTAAACGCGCGGTCGAAGCTCGGGTCCACGCCGCTGTACTTGGCGGCGAAGAATGGTCACGTCGAAGTTGCGAGAGTGCTCCTCGAAC
Organism: Globisporangium yorkense; assembly: GCA_023333695.1. Classification (NCBI taxonomy): domain Eukaryota; phylum Oomycota; class Peronosporomycetes; order Pythiales; family Pythiaceae; genus Globisporangium; species Globisporangium yorkense. The sequence continues at coordinate 12,661 of JAASFH010000462.1, forward strand.
ACGGAGCGTCGATCGAGTTGGGGAACAACAACCGCACGACGCCGCTCATGATCGCATCGCAAGAAGGTCGATTGGATGCCGTGCGACTGCTGCTGGAGAACGGAGCGTCGATAGACGCAGCCAACAAGACAGGCACCACAGCGCTCTACTTCGCGGCACTGAAGGACCGAACAGAAGTCGTGCAGGTACTCCTGGAGCACGAAGTGTCGGTCGATCTGGCGAATGAGTACGGCACAACTCCACTCGTGGTTGCTGCGCAGGAAGGACACGTGGGCACTGTTCGCTTGCTACTTGAGAGCGGAGCCGCAGTAGATGCAACGAAGAAGAACGGAGCTACTGCCTTGTACCTGGCGTCGTGGAAGAACCGCGTGGACGTCGCTCGAGTTCTGATTCAAGAGTACAAGGCATCGATCGAGTTAGAGACTGAGAACGGATGGACGCCTCTCATGCTTGCCGCGCAAGAAGGACACACCGACTTCGTCCGTGTGCTGCTGGAGAATCGAGCGTCCGTGAACACAGCGAACAAGACCGGCAGAACCGCGCTCTTCGTGGCAGCGTTGAAGGGCCACGTCGAAGTCGTGAGAGTGCTACTGGAGCATGGAGCGTCAGTCGACTTGGGGAATGAAAACGCTTTCACGCCTCTCATGATCGCGTCTCAAGAGGGTCACATGGATGTGACGCGCTTGTTGCTGGAGCATGGAGCCGTGGTGACCGCAACCAGCAAGACTGGTCAGACCGCACTGTATGCCGCATCATGGAAAGGCCGAACTGAACTCGCGCAAGCGCTACTGGAGCACGGAGCATCAGTCGACCAAGCGAACGAGAACGGATGGACTCCGCTCATGATCGCATCGCAAGAAGGATACGTTGACACTGTCCGCTTTCTTCTTGCGCATCGAGCGTCTCTGTCGGCGACCACCAAGACGGGCGTGTCACCGCTGTACATCGCCGCGTGGAAGGGTCGGCTGGACGTCGCACGAGTGATGCTTCTCGAGTACGGTGCACCGGTCGAGTTGACGAACTCGAACCGCACAACGCCGCTCATGATCGCATCGCAAGAGGGCCACGCGGAAGTCGTGCGACTGCTGCTGGAGAACGGAGCGTCGATCGATGCAGCCAACAAGACAGGCGCCTCGGCGCTGTACTTTGCTGCTTGGAAAGGTCGAACCGAAGTCGCGAGAGTGCTGCTGGAGCACGAAGCGTCGATCGAGCTGGCGAACGAGAACGGATGGACTCCACTCATGATCGCATCGCAAGAAGGATACGCCGATTTGGTTCGCTTGCTGCTGGAGAATCGAGCGTCCGTGAACACAGCGAACAAGACCGGCAGAACCGCGCTCTTCGTGGCAGCGTTGAAGGGCCACGTCGAAGTCGCTCAACTGCTTCTCGAGCACCATGCTACTGTGGACGTGACGAGCGCGTCGGAGAACAACCCGCTTCGTGGCGCGTGCACCGGTGGCCATCTCGAAGTTGTTCGTTTGCTTCTCGAGCACAACGCGTCCGCGAATGAGACGGACAAAGACGGCGATACTCCGCTCCACGACGCGTGCTCTAACGGCGAACTCGATCTCGTACGGCTGCTGCTGGAACACCATGCGCCTGTGGATGCGATCAACAACGCAGGCGAGACTCCACTTTACAAGGCATGTGAAGATGGCCACCTTGAAGTCGCCCGACTGCTGATCGACCACCATGCCTCGGTGAATGCGGCCGAGAACGACGGCGAGACGCCGCTCTACATTGCGTGCTCAAACGGTTACCTTGAAGTCGTGCGCCTCCTTCTTCAGCACCACGCAGCGGTCGACTTGGCGATGAGTGACGACCAGAGTCCGCTGAGCATAGCTGCTTCGAACGGCCACACCGACGTCGTACAACTGCTTCTCGAGCACGAAGCTGACGTGGACAAGCCTTCTGTCGACGGGACGACGTCACTCTGGGCTGCCGCATCGAGCGGACACTTCGAAGACGTGAAGGCATTGGTATCTCGCGGTGCGAACGTCAACGCAGCTGATAACAGCGGCACGACCGTTCTCATTGCGGCAGCCAGTCCCGGACACACGACGATCGTGTCACTGCTTCTGGGCAACGGAGCGTCGATCGATGCGGAGACGAATGGCGGCGAAACAGCACTGATCCTAGCAGCTGAGAACGGTCACCTGGATACCGTGAAGGTGCTGGTGGAGAATGGCGCTGCGCTGGAGATCGGGAACGGCGCAAAAGGCACTCCGTTGCATCGCGCGGTGATCTGGAACCACACTGACGTGGCGCTGTACTTGATTGGCAAGAACGCGGACGTGAACGCCGCCGACGATAACAAAGAGTCCGTCCTATACGATGCAGCCAAGGAAGGCGACACGAAGGTTGTCCGAGTACTGCTGGAGAGCGGCGCAGATGTCGGGGCTGCAAGCGTCGAGGGCGAGACTCCTCTGCACCAAGCAGCCGAAAACGGTCACACTACTGTCGCCCGTTTGCTCATCGACCGCATGGCAGCAGTAGATGTGACAACGAACGACTTGCAGACTCCGCTCTATTGCGCTGCGCAGAATGGACACTCAGGGATGGTGCGGCTGCTCTTGGAGCGGAATGCGAGCGTCGACATGGCAATGAACGACGGTGACACGCCGTTACTTGCTGCTGCGATGTCGGGACACGCGAAGGTCGTTCAATTGCTGCTAGAGCACCACGCGAAGGTCGACCACAAGAACAACGCTGGCAAGACAGCGGTGTTCTTCGCGGCCAAACTCGGTCACTTGGCAGTCGTCAAGTTGCTTCTCGATGCCGGCGCGAACGTCGACTCGGTGACAAACACCGGTCAAACCGCGCTGTATGCCGCCTCCCGTAACGGCCATCACGGTATCGTCTCGCTCCTGTGGGAGCACGGCGCTAAGGTCGATGCGGTGACCAACGACGGCGAGAACTCGCTGTACGCAGCGGCTGCACGAGGAAAACACAAGGTGGTGCAGCTACTTGTGAGCCACAAGGCGTCAGTGCACACAGTGATGAGCAAGGGAGAGACTCCGTTGCACGCTGCTGCGCAAAGAGGTCGCCTGGGCGTCGTCGAAGTGCTGCTTGATCATGGAGCGAACGTGGACGCAACGACGAAGGAGGGTCGGACTGCACTGCATCAGGCTGCCGCGTCAGGACACGCTGAGGTTGTTGCGCTGTTTCTGTCCAAGAAGTGTGCTGTCGATGTAAGCACCGCTGCTGGCATCACCGCGCTCCACGAAGCGTCAGCGAATGGCCATCTTGATGTCGTCGAGTTGCTGTTGAAGCACAAGGCGGCTATGAACAAGACAGATGAGGATGGCGAGACACCGCTGCACGCAGCAGCTGCGAATGGGCGCTCGCCTGTCGTGGACAAGCTGCTAGCGAGCGGAGCGCAAGTCGATGCTGTGAGCGCTGATGGGAGCACGCCACTGATATCTGCGGCGCGAAGTGGACACGAAGGAGTCGTCCAGATGCTGCTCGACGGTGGAGCATTGATCGCAGCCACGAGCACCAAGGGCGAGACGGCGATGATGGCTGCTGCGAGCTCTGGTCACTTCGATCTCGTGCGTCTGCTTCTTAGTGCCGGAGCTTCGGTGCACGCTTGCACTTCGGACGGAGAGACTGTTCTGAGCTGCGCTGCGAGACGAAACGAGCTGTCGATCGTGTCGCTGCTGGTGAAGCGCGGGTTCCTGACGCTCAGCACGCTGCCGGGCAGCAGCGAATCGCTCGTTCAGAGCTCGCTACTCGCGCTGAAGGCTTTCGCGGACAAAGTGCACGAGTTCAAGAGCCTCTGGGAATGCATCGTCGGTCGGCTTGAACAGACATACGCCGTCCTCAGCAGCAACAAAGTGGAAGCAGAAGCGAACGCTGTCGCGCACCAGTTCGTGATGATTCTGTTCCGGCTGGTGCGCCTCCAGCCCGCGTGCGAGGAGGAGAGTATCGTCGCGCGTCTTGTGGCCAGTCGCGTGATCGTGAACAGCCTGCACGACCTGCACATCGAAGTCACGTTTGTCGAGCGAGTGGCGAGCATCGCTCCAGCCGAGACGGACTGGTCGGTCACTTTCGAGGTTGACCAAGCGCAGTTGCTGGACAAGTATCACGAGGCGATCGACGACGACGCGGCACTCCGATCGAACCTGGAAGAGGAGGCCGATCAGATCGAAGCGATGTCGCTCCTCCAGCATGAGATCAGCACGCACAGCGACAAGTGCACGCCAGAGCTGTTGGGTCTCCTGCAGCACGCGCTCGACCGCGTCGCCACCTTGTTCAGCGTGGATGTTCGCGACACCCCCGAGTGGTTTATCCCGCCGCACGAGCTCGACGTGGACCAGCAGGACGACATCGACGGCGAGCAGTCGACGAGACTCGTGCAGGGACAGTGGCTCGGGTCGATCGTGAAGGTGAAGCAATTCGACGAGGTGCCGTCCAGCTTCGTCAAGGACGCCGAGAGGTGGTCGCGCTTGAGCCACCCGAACGTGGTCAAGCTCTTTGGCGCCTCTCACCTGCGCGCGCCGTACTCGGCCGTGTTCGAGAACGTGTCGAGCACCAACCTGCGTGAGTTCTTGTCGGCGGAAGCGAACCGTCCTCAGATGTGGAGCAAGTTCTACGAAGCTGCGCGCGGCCTCAAGTACCTGCACGAGCGCGGCATCTTCATCGCCGACCTCCAGTGCTCCAGTATCTGGGTCGGACTCGACGGCTCCGTGAAGATCAACCTGCTCGGCGGTGGTGCGTACGAGGTACCGCGAGTCGACTCGGACACTGAGGACGATAGCGATGACGACGACGAGAACGTTGATAACAGTGATGAAGAGGATGAAAGCGACAGCGAAAGCGACGACAGCAAAGAGGTCGAGGACAGTGATGAGGATGAAAGCGACAGCGAGAGCGACAGCGAGAGCGACAGCGAGAGCGACAGCGAGAGCGACAGCGAGAGCGACAGCGAGAGCGACAGCGAGAGCGACAGCAGCGAAGACGGCGAGGAGACGGAGAAGAAGAGCGTCGAAAACGATGGGGACAGCAGCAGCAGCGGGTCTGACAGCGACAGCGACAGTGATGACGAGGATGAAGAAGTAGGCGAGTTCGCGAAGTTCGCGAACGACCTAGTGCGCTGGCGAGCTCCGGAGTGCATTCGCGGCGACCCTCCGTCCAGTGCGTCCAACGTGTATTCGTTCGCTATGTGCATGCTCGAAGCGATAACCGGAGCTGCACCATGGGGGAACAAGTACGACACAGATGGCATCCCGTCGGATGTGATCAGCGGCACTCGCCCAGACTCTCCGGGCTCCACGAGCATCGCAGAGTGGGCGATGATTCAGAAGATGATGCTGGGCGACACAGCGAAGCGCATGAGCATCGCCGTCGTGGTGGAGCACCTGAAGCAGTTTGCGGCGGTAAAGAAGCTGCACAAGGAACCATCAACGAAGCACAGCGTCAGCTCACAGGGAATCGGGTCGCTTAGCCTTGGGGATCACCTGCTCCCAGAGTTGGCGTGCTCTCTCGAAGAGTTCCTGCCGAAGCTCAAGCGGAAGTGCAGCACGTGCTCTGTGTCGCGCGACGCTGTGCAGCACATCTTCCGCCGCCTGGAGGACGTGTACAGGCTGTTGCGCGACACGTACAAGCTACCGAGCGACTTTGTCGTGACGAACTATGTCCAGGTGCTGCTGA
>JAASFH010000463.1:0-18246 GCA_023333695.1 Globisporangium yorkense
GTGCAGGTTCTGCACCGCCGCGGCGACCGCGCACACCTCCTCGATCTCGGGCAGGTTCTCGCTCTCCTGGCGCTTCATGCAGATCGCGATGACGTGCGACGACTGGAGCTTCGCCTGGATGATCAGCTCCTCGTATTTGTGCTGCACAAACTTGGCGGGCGGCACCGTCTTCCTGTAGACATCGGCTTCCAGACGACCGAGGCGCTCGAGCGACGCGGGCGAGCTGAACACCACGAAGCGCCACGGCTCCGTGCGTCCGTGCGTGGGCGCCCAGTTCGCGCTCTCGAGCATCTGCTCGACGACCTCGCGCGGCACCTTGCGGGTCTGATCGAAGTACTGCGGGTAGATGGAGCGGCGGTGCTTGATGAGCTCGTCAGCGTCCCACGTCTTCTTGGCACTGACTGCCGCCGGCTTGGCGAGCGAGCGCTGCTTGATGACGAAGAGCGCGGCGGAGACGGCGGCCGCGACCGATACGAGCGCGAACGAGGGAGCGGAGACCATAACGACAACGGCGGGCGAAGGCGGTGCTGGAAGCGAGTAGTCTGCTGCCTGTGATGGATGGAATGCGCGGCTAGCGGACGATCGGAGACTGCGGTGCGAGAGTTTGAGTGGTCGTCGACGTTCGCGCAGCTCTTTCATCGGTCGAAGCACACGCTCAGCCACTTGGCACTCGCCACGCATGACGGGATCGCGCGGATCTCATTGGCGTGGGGCACGTGACGTGATTGCATGAGAGCACCTGCGCGGTCGACGTCACGCGATGGCGATGGCGAAGCAAACTCGATTTGACACCTTTAATCTCTGTAGTCGCCCAGTGTCGACGACTATTCGATTTGTACTAAACGAATAGTGTAACAATAGGACTACTCGATTTGTACTATTTGAATATCCTATTCTATTCGAATAGTCATATTGTTACAATATGTACCTTGTAACAATCAGATACAAGTACAATTTGTAACAATTAGGACTATTCGTTTAGTACAAAGCGAACAGTGCGCCTGGCCGTCATCATTTGGGCATTTCCAAAATTGACTGGGAATGTTGACGGCCAGTACCAAGAGTGATTGAAGTCGGCACCTCGGAACGATGCTCGTCACAAGCCGCGTTCTTGCTTTACGGTTGTTGCTGCTCACTTGCGAACTCGCGCGCCAGCTAGCAGGAGTCTGCCTCACCTTCCTTCTACGATCCGGCTAGCATGGCGCTCAACTTCCTCCAATCTGTGCTCTTCCCACAGGCGACGACCAAGTTCGCTGGCGCATCAGACGTCGGCGGCGACGACGAACCGGAGCAGCAGTGGTTCGTGGACGAGCTCATCAAGCAGCGCCGCTCGGTCTTTCCGAGAAGCTACGACCCGACGCGCAAGGTGCCGAGAGCGGTCCTCCAAAAGATGCTCGAGAGCGCGAACTGGGCGCCGACGCACAAGCGCACCGAGCCGTGGCGCTTTGTGGTCTTCAGCACGCCCGAGGCGATCCAGCGCCTCCACGAGTTCGACGCGAATCTCTACAGCAAGCTCACGCCGGCGCACAAGTTCAGCCAACGCAAGTACGACAAGAACCGCAAGGCGAGCGCGGGCGTGTCGTACGTGGTCGCGATCTGCATGAAGCGCCAGGCGAGCGAGAAGATCCCGGAGATCGAGGAGATCTGCGCGGTCGCGTGCGCCGTGCAAAACCTGCATCTCTCGGCGGCGGGCCACGGCGTGGGTGGGTACTGGCGCTCGGGCTCCCGCATCTTCTCGGACGAGATGAAGGCGTTCCTGGGTCTGGACGAGAAGGACAAGTGCCTCGGACTCTTCTATGTCGGGTACCCGAAGCCCGGTCACGTCGCCGGCAGCGCGCGCCACTCGGTCGACGACAAAGTGACGTGGATCACCGAGTGAGTCTGTGAGCATTGTGCATTGTGAGCGTGCGGTGTAGATTGGGAGCAGCTGCAACATGTCCTCGGAGGGACTGTGAGGGTGAGGTCGAGATTGAGTTGGAGGTCCAGAAGCACTCGAGAGATCAAGTTCGAGTTCGTAGGTGCTCGTTTAGTCCGGCGGATGAATCGAATGAAAGGATGTGTGTACTTGCTTGATGGTCCAGTTCTCATGCGCTCGTCTCGTAGCTCAGCGAGTACACATGGCGGTGGCCGTGAACATCCGCGTCGGGACCTCGTGCCGGCCGAGCAAGCTTGGTCGTGTGCCAGGCGGACCATCTCGAGAGTGAGCAATGGATACCTAATGACCCATTTCATACTTTGCTGACTAGCCTGAATAGATCATATAGAACCTAAATTTGAACAGACCATTATTATGGGACTAACAGAACAGCTGAAATCGGCATCATGAGCTTTCTTGCAGCACATTACCCAATTTTATCTGCTGGCAATCACTCACGCGCGCTCCGCCAATCAAATAGCTTCGTTTCACAAGTGGCCGTAATCTGGTGTGACCACACTTCTCACAGTGCGTGTGCTTCGCTTGTCAGTCCCCGATCTTCCGCCAACCGCGCGCGTCCAACTCTAAGAGTTCATCGCGAACACCCTCAACAGCAGCCGCTATGGTCTCCGCTCCGTCCATCGCGCTCGTGTCGGTCGCGGCCGCCGTCTCCGCCGCGCTCTTCGTCATCAAGCAGCGCTCGCTCGCCAAGCCGGCGGTTGCACCTGCTGCCCCCGTCAACGCCTCCGCCAAGAAGACGTGGGACGCCGACGAGCTCATCAAGCACCGCCGCTCCATCTTCCCGCAGGACTACGACCAGACCCGCAAGGTGCCGCGCGAGGTCGTCGAGCAGATGCTCGAGAGCGCGAACTGGGCGCCCACGCACGGACGCACGGAGCCGTGGCGCTTCGTGGTGTTCAGCTCGCCCGCGTCGCTCGAGCGCCTCGGCCGCCTCGAGGCGGAGCTCTACAAGAAGATGGTGCCGCCCGCCAAGTTCCTGCAGAAGAAGTACGAGAAGAAGGTCCAGGCGAAGCTCCAGTCGTCGCACGTCATCGCGATCTGCATGAAGCGCCAGGAGAGCGAGAACCTGCCCGAGATCGAGGAGGTGTGCGCGGTCGCCGCGGCGGTGCAGAACCTGCACCTCTCGGCCACGGGCCACGGCGTCGGCGGCTACTGGAGCTCCGGCCCGCCGATCTTCTCGAGCGAGATGAAGGAGTTCCTTGGTCTCGGCCCGAAGGACAAGTGCCTCGGGCTCTTCTACGTCGGGTATCCGAAGCCCGGGCACGTTGCCCAGGGTGCGCGCAAGTCCATCAAGGAGAAGGTCAAGTGGGTCTCCGAGTAGAGCAGAGAAGCTTCGTGGTTTAGATAGAGCACATGGAGGTTGTCCGCGCAATATACTGCTGCTTGCTGTGTGCAGCATGTGTTTGTGTGTGTGGTGTGTTGCTGTAGTCTACTTGGACCCGAACTCGGTCTCCCACGCCACGAACCGCCGGAGCTGGTCTTGCCCCACCGACTTGGACACGTTGCGCAGCGCTTCGACGAAGTCGTTCTGCTCCAACACGCAGCAGCGATTCGCAGCGTCAGCGGCCGAACCAACAGATCACATCAACCACAACAGACACACCTTCGTGACGATCAGTCGCTTCTTCTCGAGCTGGTCGCGAAGTTCGTCGCCAGCGTCCTGGTCCTGGCGACTCAGTTCCATGAGCAGCCCCGGCGTGTACACTCGCTTCACGGGCATTCGCTTCGCTGCACGAGACGCACAAGATTGTCAGCGTGGCGGCACGGCGCGTGCAACTCTCAACGACACCAGCGCACCAGTCTCGCAAACGCTCGTGATGTCGTCGCCGCTGTATCCCTGTCAGAGCACGCACATGTTGAGGTCAGAACTGAACGGCAGAACAGCCCCATGATGCCTCAAGCACACACCTGCGTCTCCCGAACCAACGCGTTCACCGAGACATCCGGCGCCAGCTCCACGCGCCGCAAGTTCAGCTGGAACAGAGCGTGGCGCGCCTCCGCCTCAGGCAGAGGAATGTACACGCGCTTGGTCAGCCGCCGACGCATGGCTTCATCCAGCTCCCACGGAAGGTTTGTGGCTGCGAGCAGCATCACACGCGCGCCTTCATGCTCGCCAGAGGACACGCCGTTGATCTGGACGAGCAGCTCCGTCTTCACCCTGGTGGCCAGCATGGCGTCGCGATGTCAGTCGTGACACTTACCACAGCTGAAGACCGACACTTTGAGCAGTACCTTCGACTCGCTTCGTGCTCCGTGGCGGCGCCTCGAGCCGACGCAATCGCGTCGATCTCGTCCATGAAGATGATCGATGGCTCGTAGTAGCGCGCCATGTCGAAGAGAATCCGCACCATCTTCTCCGAGTCGCCGCGGTACTTGGACGACAGTGTCGACGCCGACACGTTGAAGAACGTGGCGCCGCACTCGTGCGCAACAGCCTGGGGAGCGACAGAACTCTCGGCGTCAGCGTCCTCGTACACGCTCTCAACCACCGCTCTGCAGTACTCTGAACCTTCGCGAGAAGCGTTTTCCCTGTGCCCGGTGGTCCGAACATGAGCACGCCGTTGCATGGCTTGAGCAGTCCGTCCTACGCTCGCAGACCACTGTCAGTCACCAGGCTCATGGCGACCGCACACGGCAGTACACGAACCTCGAAGAGATGCGGCGCGATCTGCGGGAGCATCACGGTCTCCTGCAAGAGCTGCTTCGTGTGCTCCAGCCCAGCGATGTCCTCGAACGTCACCTTCTCGCCCTGGTCCACGATGTCGCGCTCAATGGCCTCGATCAGCTCCTGGTCCACCCACCCGCTCTCCTTCGCCAAGTCCGAGTACTTGGTCCGACCGGCGATCATCGTGCTGCTCGCCGCCGACTCCGAAATGGAGCTGACGCTGCTCTCCGCGCTCTCCCGCCGCTTGGCCTTCTGCTTGGCGCTGGCACGTCGCGAGGACTGGTCCACGGCTCTCGAGGGCGCAGCCGACGCCCTCTTGACGCTGTTGCGATGGGTGTTCTCTGCAAATACACCAAGCGTTAGGACAAGCGTAGCGACCGAGCGCTTCACAGGCTCAGACCTTTTCCTTTGCTGAGCGTGGACCCTCGCGCGGCTGCTGGGAGTGCCGGCTTGCGCGTCCCCAGGGACCGCGACGAGAAGCGCGACCTGCACACACAGCGAACGCGTCAGTCTCCCCACTGCTGCCGACTGCGTCCCGACCCTACTCACATCGCCTGCGCCGCCGCGTCTGTGCTCTGCGACTCGCGCTGGTTCGCCCACGGCGGCCGCTTCCACTCGCGCGTTGTCCCCGCGTTGCCGCTGCTACCTCCAGCCGTCGGCCTCGTCGTCGTCGTCATCGGCGGCGCATTGTAGCGCGTCGCAACTCGACCGGTGCTCACCACTCGCGGTTTCTGCCACTGCCGCCGCAGTCAGTTGCCGTGTTAGCTCTTTATAGTTGCGCAACACCGCCAAGCAATCGCAACGCACCCGGCGCGCTGCCGCGTCGCTCGCTTCGCAGTCCGGGTCGTCGCTGTGCAGGCGCCGCGCCTCTGCCTGCAGCTTGCGCCGCTGCCGCGTGAGCTGCAGATCGCCGGCGACCGCCGCGAGGTCTTCGAGCCGCCGCCGGTACTCACTCACGACCGCGTACTCGGATTCGAGGTCCCGCAGCAGCTAGGTACGCACAGCGGCAGAGTCCGTCAGACATCAGTCGGTGTAACCTTTGAGCGTAACCTCAAGCACCTGCTGCAGCGCTGGAGACGCGGCGCTCTGAGCAGCACGCGCGACGTCCTGCAGCGCGCGGTGGAACTCCGGCAGCCCCGCGGCGTAGTCGCCCAGCAGGCAGAGCTCGCGCGCGCGCACCAGCCGCCGGTGCACGTCGAGCGCCGCCATCGCTATGGCCAGCTCAGAAATGCGCTTAAGTCCGGTTTTCAGCAAAGTTCGTGAGGCTTCGTAATCCGGTCGCCGCATTACACAGCGCCGCGTTCCAACACGTGGAGCTCTCTCGCTGTCGCAGCACATTGGTCACAAGTCAAGAAGCCCGCAAGACCCCAGGTCGGCAGGTTAGGAAGCGTCGTACGTCGCACGAACTCAAGGTAGAAGATGGCGGTCGCGGAGCTGCAGATCGTCGCGGGGCTCGTGACGGCGCTGGCGCTCGCACTCGCGCTCTTCGCTGTGCGCGTGATGTTCCCGAAGAAGGTGAGCGAGAGCGACGAGTCGCTCGACGCAATGATCAACGGCTTCGACTTCGAGCTGCCGGAGGAGGTGGAGCTCTACCGCAAGCTCAAGGAGGAGCAGCCGGACGACGCGGACGCGCTCTTCAACATGCTCTTCCGGCGCGCAGTCGCCGACATCCCGCTCATTCGCAAGATCCAGTCGGAGAGTGCGGGCATCCAGCGCCTCAAGCGCAACGACATCATCAAGGACGGCTCCTTCCTCAGCTACAAGTTCGCCGAGGAGATGATCAACGAGGAGATCAACGACGTGCGCAGAGAGGCAGAAGAGCTCAAGCCGGGTAGGTGGTCGGTCGCTTCGTCGTGGTCGTCATGTGCGGTGGTGACAGGAGAGGACTAACTGTTGACGTGCATATGCACCAGGCGAGGGCTGGCCAGACAAGATCTTCCCGCAGGCAGTGCAGTTCATGAACCACATAGCCGAGCAGCAGATGGCCGCGCAGCGGAAGGCACAGGAGGAGCAGATGCAGGCAATGCAGGCGGCCATGCAGGCTGCCGGCGGCCAGGAGGAGTAGCGCGGCGGAGACCAGTAGAGGAGGCGCTGTGGATATTGCGTGTCACCCGCGCGACGCGCCGCCTGCGCGCAGTAGCGAGTCGACGCTCGCGATGTGCTGCTGCGTGGCTTCCTGCAGCTGCCGGAGCCCCGGCGGCGTTAAGTAATGGGGAACGTCGCTCGCACTGCCGTCGTCGTCGTCGTCGCGCGTCTCTTCCTCGCTCGCTGTCGCTGGTCTGTGCAGGTGTCGGTTCATCCCGAAGCGGACGCTGATCCGGCGCAGTTCCCGACCCGCAACTTGGTCGTGGAGCTGCCGCCGCACGTGGCGCAGCATGCGCTCGCGGGGCGACGCGAACGCCCAGTCGGCGAACTCGAGCGCGCGGTGGATGTAGCGCTGCTGCGCTGGCGACGCGGCCGCGACAGTCGTGTGCCCCGCGGAGCCATCGGCGAAGAAGAACGCGCAGCGCTCGCGCTCGCGGTCGACCTGCAGGATCGTGCGGTCCTGGAACACGGCGCGCACGCGGCCGTCCGCGAACGCGCGGAAGCGCCCGTGCGCTGTCTCGGCGACTTCCACCACGTCGCTCGCCCTGTCCACCGTGTCGTCTTCGCCACTGGGAGGCGACGTGGCGCTGCCCTGCGACCGCAGGAGCTCTACCGCGTGGGTGCAGAGCGCCAGCACGCTCGTGCTGGAAGGTGACGAATCAACTCTCAGTACAACGCGAGTATGAAGTGACCAAGCACCGCGTACCTCGAGTTCGGTGTCTGGAAGAAGGAAGGTGGCGGGATCGTGTCGATCGTGAACTGCTGCAGGAGCTTCCCGCTGTCGTCAAACCAGCGGAAGAAGCCGCCGGTGCACTCGATGACCGCCGCTTGGTCCGCGAGTTCGACCTGCGCGGCGTGGTGCAAGCGAAGTCGTATGGTCAGTAGTGCTGCAGCGCCGTCTGAGTCCATATGACACACGAACGCACCACAACGGACGCCTGGCCGTCGGCTCCCTGCCGGCAGACGAAGAACGTCGCGTCCTCCGTCACCTCCGCCGCGACGCGCGCGTACAACTTCCTCGTCGGCCGACTCGCGACGCGCAGCACGTCTTCGAGCGCGAGCGCGTCCTCTCGACCATCAACGTCGTGGGTCGTCGCCAGCGCAGCGAACGTCGGACGCGCGCCGAACGCCGCGTTCCCAGGCAGTGACTGGCTGTACGCGAGCGCGCCGCCGCCTCCACCATCGACACTCGCTTCGAATTCCGTCTCGTTCGCGTCGAGCGCGTCGCGCGCGTGCTCGAGAAGCGCGACCGCGTACGCGAAGCACGGCGGCACTCGGCGCGTCGAGAACGTCTGGCGCACCGTTGCGACGTACTCGTGCGCCCCGCCAGAGTCCTCGCCGCCGCTCTCGTCGCTTCCACCGCCGCCGACGCTGCGCTTCGCCCGCACAGCGTACAGCGCCTCTGCGAGCCTCCCGCTTGGGTGCAGCCGCACGCACGCATTGCCCTCGATGGAACGGACCTCTAAGCGCCGCGTGGCCGGGTCGAAGAGCTTGGCGGCGCTCAGCTTCCCCGTCGGCCACCGCGCACGCAATGCGATGCTCCGATCACTCCCGTGGCGCCTCGGACGGCGTACCAGCGGCTCCGCGGTGCTCGGCGTCCACAGCGCGCGGTGCACGTATGGCAGCAGCAACGAGGTATCCGGCGCGTTGCAGTGCCACAGGCAGCGGTTGCGCAGCGCCAGCGCTGCCAGTACGAGTGCGCGGTCGCTCGAGCGCGCTGTGGGTGCCAGGTGCCGCGTCTGCGTGCCGTCCGCGCGCACGAGCGTGAACGTGTGGCCCGAGCGCTCGAGCACGATCGTGAGCGTCTCGTGCACGCGGCGGCGGAAGCAGCAGATGGCCGTACCGTCGGCGAGCAGCACGCCGCGCAGCAAGCGGAGCTGCTCGTCGCGGGTCATCAGTTGCCCGTTAAGGGAGAATTAAGTGTCGAGTGCAACATCGGGTTGCTTGATTCAGGTCACTTGAAGATTTGCCGTGCAGAGGAGAAGAGGGACGACGAGCATGGCGACGCTCTTCGCGAACGGGAAGATCTGGCAGTGGACCGACGGCGGCCACGCGTTCGCCGACTGGATGCTCGTGGCGGCGGACGGCGCCATCCTGCAGCTCGGTACGGGCGCGGAGCCGAGCGAGGTGGCGGCGGCGGCGCGAGAGGACCTGGGCGGCGCGCTCGTGCTCCCGGGGCTGCACGACTCACACATCCACGCGTACTACATGGGCGAGAGCGACGAGTTCCTCAACCTCTCGGGCTGCGCGTCCTTCGAGGACTTCGCCGACCGCCTGCGCAAGTACGACGCCGCATTCCCGGACAAGGCGTGGATCGTCGGCTTCGGCTGGGAGCAGGACACGCTCTCGCCGTCGGCGCGCTACCCGTCGCGTCACGACATCGATGCGGTGGTGCGCGACCGCCCCGTGCTGCTGCACCGCGCGTGCTGGCACATTGCAGCGGTGAACACGAAGGCGCTGGAGATCGCAGGCGTTGACGTCTCGGCGGTGTCGCACGTCGTCGAGTCCGGAACCATCGACACGGACGAGAGCGGCGCGACGGGCATCCTGCGCGAGTCGGTGCGTGTGTCGCGTGGCAGGGGTACGCTGAGCAGTGGGTACTGAGTCTGACACTTCTTCTTCCTGTGTGCAGGCAGTTGGGCTCGTTGCGAAGTACACGACGGAGAGCAGCGATGGTACGCGCATGCGCCGTCACACTCTATGGGCTGGGAAGGCAGCTGGGACTGATGACGTGCGTCTTTGCAGAGCTCCGCATGAAGTATATGCGTAACGCAATGAACAAGTGCGCTCGCTATGGGTTGACCGGTACGTAAACACCACACAGTGGAGAGCAGCAGCAGAGGAGTGACGCTCACGCTCACGCTGCTCTTCCGCTTGGTCGCCGCAGGCATCCACACGAACGACCACGACGCGTGGCAGCTGTACACCCAGATCCAGGAGGAGAGCGGTCTCCCGCTGCGCGTGTACATGACGCCGTCGATCGGCGAGCTGAAGAAGCCGGCGACGCCCCGTCCGGGCTCCAAGATCGGACTGCTGTCGTGCGACCGCATCAAGCTGTTCTCGGACGGGAGTCTCGGAGCGGTGCGCGCCTGCGGTCGTCTGTGTCATCGCCTGTCGGTCGCATCTGAAGCTGACGACGCCTCTTTCCACACATGCTCAGGAGACTGCAGCGCTGCGCCAGCCATACATTGGGACGGAGAACCGCGGCATCTTGATGGAGAGCGACGCGAGCCTGATCCAGCAAATCGCGGAAGCTGACGCCGCTGGCTTCCGCCTGGAGATCCACGCGATTGGTACGAAGAGCGCCAACCTCCTCACTCTGGTGTGCACGCACCTCGCTGATCCAACTCAACTGCCTGCGTCCAACAGGCGACCGCGCAGCGGAGCAAGTGCTCATGGCGCTCAAGGAAGCGAACGTCTCGCCGGAGAAGCGCGCCATCCTGACGCACTGCCAGATCCTGGGCGAAGACCTGCTCGCGAAGATGAAGGAGCAGGGTGTGATCGGCAACATCCAGCCGTCGTTCACAATCACGGACGCGGCGTTCGCGCGCAAGCGGCTCGCGGAGCACATGCTGGCGTTCTCGTACTGCTGGAAGACGATGCTGGCGAGCGGCATCGTGTGCGCGGGCGGCAGCGACGCGCCGATCGAGACGTGCAACCCGTTCCAGGGCATCTACGACGCGATATACCGCCACAAGCCCGGGCAGCCGCAAGACGTGTTCCTCCCGGCCGAGAAGCTCACGTTCGAGGAGGCGCTGGCGATCTACACGAAGAACGGCGCGTTTGCGGCCATGGAGGAACGCCGGCTCGGGCGGCTCGCGCCGGGCTTCCTCGCGGACTTTGTGGTGCTGCAGCGCGACGTGAGCGTGGACCACGAGGCGCTGCTGGACCCGGACGTGGTGCGCAGCGTGTGGGTGGGAGGAAGGCGCACGTACGCGTTCGACCAGGCGGCGCAGGTGGTCGACCCGGCGTTCGACTTTTCGCAGAGCTCGCTGCCGGGGAAGAATGGCGCTGCGCCGCACGTGCGCATTGGCCGCTGCTGCTGTCGCTGATCGTCCTCAAGTGACGTCCGTCTGTCCGGATAGCCATGGATGATCCATAGATCCGGTATCCGGTTTCTTTCGAGTCAGTCATCCTCAGATCTGTCTCTAGCCTCATATCTGATTCCCCCTTGTGTGCAGAAAAGAGACCCAATATTTTGTTCCAGTCACTTTGCCTCACTATCTTCTCCCGACAGTCACATACTTTCTTCCAGCTGTCTCACGTCGCATGGCGTCCTCCATAGTGAGTGGGAGAGTGGCTCGTGGGCAGAAGAGCTCCCTCTCGTTCGCGACGCACAAGCAAGCTCGCTCGCCCCCGCCTCGCTTCCCCCCGCACGTCGCCCGCCAGCCAGCAGCACAAGCGAGACAGCGTGAGCGCCTGAACGCCGGAGCGACCGACACTTGCACTCCCCCCTCGTCCCCCTCCCTCCCTCTTCTGTAAGACGCCGTCGACCATGGAGGTGGAGGCGGTCGAGGACAACCAGCAGCAGCTGCTGCCACCCGTCGTCGCAGTCGCGAAGGCCGCGGAGCCGCAGGACGAGCAACCGACGGACGACGCGCCGGAGGCGATCATGAAGGAAGCGGCGGTCGACGCCACAGAGACGGCAGCAACAGTCGAGAAGACGGAGACGACCACAGCAGTCGAGAAAATCGAGACGGCGGCGGCGGCTGTGACAGTCGAGACGACGACTGAGAAGACAGAGGCGGCGACGGCGGTCGTGACGGTCGTGACGACTGAGGCTGCTGAGACGACGGTCGAGGCTACCGTGACGACTGTCGAGACGACCGAGACGGCGACGGCTGTGACGACTGAGGTGGAGCCGACCGAGAAGCTGATTGAGGTGGAGACGGCGGCGGCCGCGTACAGCGTCACTGCTGCTGTCGTCACCGTCACTTCTGAGGACGCGACTGCTCCTGCTATTACTACGACTGAGGACGATGACCTGCCGCTGCAGCTCTCGGACCTCGAGCTCCAGGTGAGCGGCGACGAGGACGTCGACGAGGACGGCGAGAGCTTCGCGGACGCGCGCCAGGAGAACGACGCGGACGACGACGACGACGACGACGACGACGACAGTCTCGAGCACGAGCTGCAGGACTTCTTTGCCGAGCGCAACAGCGCGTACGAGCGGCAGGGCGCGGCTGTGCCACCGACCATCAGCTACTCGGTGAACGAGATGGAGGTGATCACGAACCGCGGCGGGCGCTCCGGCAGCTTGTCCAAGTTCCTCGACGACGCGGACACGTACCGGCGCCGGTCGCTGCAGTCGCTCGACGACCCGCTCTTCGGCTCGGCGGTGCACCAGAAGACCATGAGCCTCGCGGCGTTCCTGGACATGGGCATCGACCCGATCCTCGAGATCCTCGAGGACACGGACTCGGACATCCGCCTCTGGCTCATGCAGCCGCCGACCGTGAAGGCCGTGCTAGCCGAGTTCGTGACGCCGCCCGTGTTCACCGGCGAGCCACACGAGGAGTACGGCTACTACAAGACGCACTTTGTGTGCTCGGAGATCATCATGAAGCTGTACACGGGCGAGGAGGACCTGTACGAGTCGTTCTCGTCCGACTCGTCGTCCGGTTCGACGACGTCGACCGCCGTGTTCGGGTGCCAGGAGCCCGCGGACATCGAGAAGTGGGAGCAGCTCTACTCGGTCTTCGCCAACCCGCAACCGCTCGACGAGATGCAGCTGTTGTTCTTCAGCAAGGCGCTCGTGCGGCTGCACGACGGCTTCTGCCTCGAGGAGGGCTACGTCACGAACGTGCTGCGCCGCTTCCTCCCGCGCGTCGTGCCGCACTTGTACTCAAACACGATCAAGTACATGCTCACGCTCATCCTGCAGTCGTACGAGAGCGTGCACCCGATCACGGGCCGAAACGACGCGATGGAGATCGTCGCTCCGCTGCTGGTGGAGGCCACGCGCCTGGAGCTCGCGAAGCCGCAGAACGCGATGCTCGTCGAGAACACGTCGCACCTGATCGTCGACATGCTGCAGGCGAACCAGGCGGACCGGCTCGGCTCGTTCTGCCGCCGCGAAGGCGGCGTGTACCTCTCCAAGTACTTTGTGCGCGACCAGTTCGGCACGATCCGCGGCTTCGAGTCCATGACCCACGGCTACCACAACTTCCTGCAGTACATGCTGCTCGAGGAGCTCGGCAAGCACCCGGAGATCGTCGACGCGATCTTCATGAACGCGCACGAGGAGCTCACGACGCTGCGCACGAACCGGATCAGCGAAGCCTCGAGCTGTACGTCTCTCTCTTTCTATGTGTGGGTGTGGGTGTGTGTTGCATGATGCTGATACCCTCGTGCTTGTCTGCAGCGCTGAACGTGCACATGGCCACGGAGCTGGTGCTGCTGTGCACCAAGTACCAGAACGACTCGGTCGACGGCGACAACCAGTCGGAGGACGTGTTCCAGAAGGGCCGCGGGAGCTCATTCGGCTATGGGAGCTTCTCCGCCGAGCAGTTCGCGAGCTCGCCGCGTGAGTCGTCGACTGAGACGTCCATGTACAACCTCGCATCGCTGGCGCACGGCCGCACGCTGTGGGCGACGGTGTTGCGCATTGCGCAGACGACGGCGAAGGACTTTGTGGGAAACTTGGACAGCGGCCTCGCGCCGTCGGTCGAGATCTCGCTCGCCAAGTACCTGCACGCGCTCGTGGCGCTGAACGATGAAGATGTGAACGAGCAGCTGCACGAGAGCCACCTGGTCGCGACCTACTTGCGGATACTGGAGAAGCGGTCCAAGTTCGACATGCTGCTGATCCACGTTGTGCCGGCGATCTCGTTCATCCTGCGCGACGCCGACGGCACGCGCGCGAAGAACTGCCCGCTCACGAAGGACCTCTTCGGGGTCGACGCAGCGGACCACAGCGAGCTGACGATCATCGACCTGATCCTCCAGGCGAAGCTCGAGATCCCGTCGCTGCGCATCTACTCGGCGATCATCCACGACGTCATCGACGAGGTCTTCGCCTCCCACAGTCCGTCGCAGAACAACGCACAAGTGCTCTTCCACTGCAAGCGCAACTCGGCATGGGCGAAGCTCACGGGCCGCACGAGCAGCAAGAGCGACGCGGCCAAACGCCTATCGGACGCGCAGAAGCGCAACTCGGACGAAGAGAGCCGCCGCAGCTCGCTCGCCGCCACGGCAGCCGGTTCGCCACCGACCGTCTCGTCGGCGATCACTGCTCCGTTGCCAAACCCGGCGGAGGAGGAGCATGCCGCCGTCGCGGACAAGCAGAAGAGCCCGACGAGTGCGCCGGAGAAGGTGGAGAGTCCTCCGGCGCCGCCGTCGGACGCGTCCGAGTTCAAAGGGAACGGTCGCACGTCGTCGTCGCACTCAGAGAAGGAGGCGTCGCCGAAAGACGAGAGCGCGGAGAAGGAAGCGCCACGCAAGTCGCACTACTTCAAGAACGTGCTGCAGTCGCCCGTGTTCAAGAGCCCGATGCGGCTCGGCTCAGTCATCAAGGTCCCGGAGAAGGCGCCGTCGCCCGAGCAGAGCGGCCAGGATCCGGCGCAGCCGCAGCGCGGCTCGTTCGCGTGGAACAACGTGTTCAAGAAGCTGCGCAACTCGTGGGTTGCGACCCACCACAACGACAAGTCGGACAAGAAGCTCCTGGCGCTGAGCAACGAGCCGTTCGCGCAGCCGATGGCGCCGCGTCAGACCGACGTGCTTGTGGTGGACACGTCGCGCGGCGAGGACGTGACCAAGCACGTGCACCACGACGGCGGCGTGATCGTCGCGGACGTGCCTGTGGCGGGCGCGCACCACTCGTCTACGGACCGGAGCAGCCTCACGATGAACGTGGTCACGTCGGGCTACATGTACAAGAGCAAGCTGCCGGAGACGGGCCAGCGCCACGTGTGGGAGCGGTACTTCTTCGTGCTCAACCGCCTCGAGGGTTCGCTGAGCTACTACATCAGCGAGGCGCACGCGAAGGACCGCACGTACGTGCGCGGCACGGCACGGCCCGTGAGCGTATCGGAGGGCATCCCGGTGCACGTCACGGGCCACCACGGCGTGTACGGCTTCCAGATCAACACACAGGGCCATGGCGCGTTCATGGTTGTCGTGGACTCGATCGACACGCGCCTCGTGTGGCTCACAGAGATCCTCGTGTGCGTGAGCGCGGCGAACCCGCAGCCGCCAAGCAGCAAGCGGCTGTCGCTGCTGGGCGACGACGCGCAGCACGCAGCGAAGCTGTACAGCAGCAGCACGAGCATGAGCGGCGGTGGTGGTGGCGCGGCACCCAAGTGGAGCAAGGCGGAGATGAAGGAGGTCGTGATCGAGTTCTACAAGAACCTGTTCGGCCCGGCGCTCAAGTTCTCGACGCCGCTGGACGCGCCAGCGTCGTTCTGGATGGAGGAGAAGATCGACCCGGTGGCCGAGTCGTGCGTGCTGAGCTCGAACCTGCCGGACTGCGTGCCGTACTGGGGCGAGTTCCACGGCTACAAGCGCCTGTGCGACTACTGGAAGATCCGCGACGAGACGGTCGAGCGCAGCAGCGGCCGCGTGCTGCGCATCGTGGTGGACGCGGACGAGGAGACGGTCGTGGTCATGACGTCCACGACGTTCCGCATCCTGCGCAACAGCCAGATCGTGACGGAGGAGTCATGCGACATTCTAAGTATGAGCGGCGGGGCCATCGCGAGCATCCACTGCACCTTCGACTCGCACCGCATCGCCGAGTCGTTCCGAAAGTGCGTCGCTCTGTGGCTCCTGACTGTGTGTTGTGTTGCTTGGCTGGTTAGCTGACGAGTATGTGTGTGTGGCTGCAGGGAGGGCATCAGCGCGTCGTAGAGAGTGTGAGAGAGAGAGGGAGAAGGGAAGAGAGAGCGTGGAAGGGAACGAAGGACGAGATGCGCGCCTCGCGCACTCCCGTGTGTAGAGGGACAGCGAGGCGCCGGGCGGAGTGCGGGAGGGGAGGGGAGGAGGGTGGACTGACTGGTGTGCGTGCGCTTTGAGAGCCAAGTGTGGTGTGTACAATACAGATCGACCGGCATGTGTGGCTGCGCGTGTGATCTGTCCGCTCGACGCCTTTGCCTCCTAGCTGTCGATCCGTCGTGACGATCAGCGCGCTGGTGATGTTGACTTGAGGTGGTTCTTGCAGAATTTCAGGTACTTTTACAGAGTCCCAGTGTTTCCGCTATTACAAATGAACTCGAGCAATTTGTAGTTATAGCCAAACAAACGAAGTGATGTGATGTATCTAGTTCTACGAAGAGGCGCGTCTCTCAACCAGGCACACTTAGCCTCACATACGCGATCTCTTGGAAGCAAGGACGACGACGCCGGCATGAGCGAGCTGCAGCTGATCGTGGAGCAGCTCAACAAGGAGCCGTTCCGGCTCGGGCTCACACTCGTGGCGTTCGACGAGAAGAGCAACTTCGAGCTGCTGCAGATCCTCAACGAAGTCTTCGCCGAGATCGACGCCAAGCACAATGTGGACCTGCGCAGTGAGGCGGACGAACAGCGCGCGTTCCGGTACCTCGAGTTCCTGCAACTGCTCAAGTTCCCGCTGCCGCGCGACGTCGAGGGCTTCCGCGACGCGCTCGTGCACGGCGACCGCCAGGCACTCTACCCGATCCTGCACTGGGCGCTCAAGAACCTCGCGGGCCACAAGAAGCGCGCGTACCTCGGCCGCTTTCTCGCGCCGCTCAACGTGCCGCAAGAGTACTTTGGCAACGAGAGTGCGTCGCGGATGAGTTGTGCTCGAGACATTGAGCAGTGCTTGCTCTGACCAACCACCTCTCTTCCTATGCCCAGCGCTCAACGGCATGCACGAGCACTACAAGCAGCTCCAGGAACAGTTCAAGGCCGTGCACAAGGAAGTAGACCAGCTGCGCAGCTCCAAGACGCGGCCCGGCGAACTGCGCAAGGAGATCGCGCAGCTTGAGGAGGAGGCGCAGCAGCTGCAGGAGAAGATCGCAAACCTCAAGAAGAAGACCGCGAGCGAGGGCGGCTTCAAGGACATCCTCGACGCCACGAGCGCTCTGCGCAAGGAGCAGGAGGAGCAGGCCAAACTTGCGGAGCGCAAGCGCGACCAGATGATGGCGCTCACGCTCGCGGAGAAGCGCGCGCGCGAGTGCGAGCAGCGGCTCCTGGACCTGCGCGCGTCGCTGAGCCACGACACGCCGCCCGAGCAGCTCTTCGAGCACCTCAAGACTCAGGTGGAGCGCAACCGCGATATCGTCGCGGCCAAGTTCCCGCAGGAATTCAAGCTGCAGCAAGAGAACCTGCAGCGGCTCGAGCGCGCGCTCAGCGAGCCGCCCAAGACGGAGGCCGACATCGCCGACATGGAGGACGAGCTCGCGAGCCTCAAGAGCTCGATCCAGCACTTCCAGGCGCAGATCGCCGAGGCACACAAGTCGGCGGGTGACGATAAGCTCGGCATCTACCGCCAGCACGCGAGCGTG
Source organism: Globisporangium yorkense (assembly GCA_023333695.1). Taxonomy (NCBI): domain Eukaryota; phylum Oomycota; class Peronosporomycetes; order Pythiales; family Pythiaceae; genus Globisporangium; species Globisporangium yorkense. The sequence goes on from JAASFH010000463.1 coordinate 17,150, forward strand.
CAGGTGAAGAAGCTCGCGGCCAAGGAGGACGAGCTCGAGGCGCTGCGTGCGGAGAAGCTCCAGATGCTCAAGCAGATCGAGACGCTCGAGGCCAAGATGTCGGAGCTCTCGGGCGCCAAGTTTATGAGCCGCGACGAATACAAGCAGTACGCCAACTCGCTGCGCAACAAGATGAACCAGTACAAGAAGGTGAAGGCCGAGCTCGCGGAGCTCACGGCCGAGAGCGTCGTGCTACACCGCACGGAGCAGCTCCTGAAGAGCAAGGACGCGGACCTCGACGGTTTCCTCAAGGACCTCGAGGCGAAGAAGGGCGTGACGGGCTTCCTCGACACCCAGGACAAGCTCGAGAGCGTCTCGGAGCTGAACGCACAGGTGAACAAGCTCAAGGGCGAGACGCTCGAGGAGATCTCGCGCATCGTCACGGACATCAACCAGACGCTCAAGGAACGCAAGAACCAGCTCGCGCCGCAGATCAAGGAGCTGCGCGCCGTGCGGCAGCGCTACCAGGAGATGGAGCAGACGTACCTCGAGCGCAAGGCGCAGTACGACAACACGGCCGTGGGGCTCGAGACCGAGCGCATCAAGCTCGAGCAGGAGTGCGGCGCGTTCCAGGAAGACTGCCTGCGCGAGGAGTCGCAGTACCACACGCTGCACTGCCTGCTGCAGATCGAGCAGGCTAAGGTGGACAAGGTCGAGCAGGAGGTGGCGTTCGAGAAGGGCAGCGGCCGCTTGCTGCGCGACATCAAGTCCTTCCAGGAGCTCTACAAGCACAAGGTCGCGCAGCAGGAGAGCCTCACGAAGGAGCTGCGTAAGCAACAGAAGAACCTCAAGGACAACTCGGCCGACCACCACGCGCAGCGCGAGCAGTTCGAGAACCTCTTCAAGCTGCTGAGCTGCAAGGTCAAGCTCGCGGGCCGCGCTGCCTCGGACGCGGCCAGCGGCAAGACCCAGGAGCTCTTCGACGGTCATGCTGACATCGCGCAGTTCGAGAACGTCGGCGGCGCGAACGTCATGACGCTCGACGCATGAGAGCGCGCGTGTGTGTGTGAGAGAGAGAGAGAGAGAGAGAGAGAGAGAGAGAGAGAGAGAGAGAGAGA
>JAASFH010000464.1:0-18245 GCA_023333695.1 Globisporangium yorkense
CAGCAGCAGCAGCTTCAGCACCAAGCGCTGCACCACCACTTGCAGATGATGCAGCAGCAGCAGAGGTCGACGGGACTGCCCCCGGCACTGGAGCGAGACAGCTCAACAGGGACGCACCACCATATTATGCAGCAGCAGCAGCAGCAGCAGCAGCAGCAGCACCAACAACAGCAGCAGCAGCAGCAGCCGCCGTCGTCAGGACCGTCCACTCTCTGAGGCGATGGATGCGTGCAACTTCGTGGGTTTGAGTAACAGTAGACGTGCGGCGCAAGCGAGGACGGCGTGCCAGGAGACAGATCATGTATGAAGAAGGTTCAGCACCGCGTTTCCCGACTACTTGTCCTCTGTGATAGCTGGCGACGCTGTGATGCGGAAGTAGGGCTTGATCTCGTGGAGGCCCTGCGGGAAGAGCTTCTTGCCGGCGTCGCTTGTGATCTCGGGCTCGACGAACACGTCCTCGTTCACCTTCCAGTTGGTCGGCGTCACGACTTGGTTGAGCACCGCGAGTTGAAACGCGTCGAGCGCGCGCAGTACCTCGTATAGGTTGCGGCCGACGCAGATGGGGTAGTAGGAGAGGAAGCGTACGGTGAGATCGATGTCGAGCACGATGGTGCACGCGAACGGGAGGCGGTGGAGATCAGCAGCGTGCTTGGGCGCGTTTGGCGCGATGAGTCCGAGCACGCGCGAGAGTTCGCCACTCTCGTCGGCGAGCACAGGGAAGCTCAGCTTCACGTCTTGCGTTTCGTTTACATCCTGCAGGAACTGCTGCTGACGCTTGAGGGAGTCGATGTTGAGCGCCAGCAAGCGGCAGTTGCGCGCGTCGAACTGCTCCTTGAGCTTCTGGAGCATGCCGAGCTCCGTGGCCCAGACCGGGTGGTGGGTTTGCGGAAACGTGCAGATCACGCCCCACGCGCCGTCCAAGTAGTCGTGCACGCGCACGACGCCAACTTGCGTCTGGCCGATGAGGTCGGGCAGCTTGGCGCCGATCCGGAGCTCCTTCGGGGCGTTCAGAGCTGGCATCGCACCAGTCGCGAGGCGCCGACCTTTGACAAGTGAACGACACACTTGACATCAACATGATGCGCGCCACGCGGAACGCGAGCGAGGACGTAGTCAGTGGAGCCGAGCAATCTCCCGAGACGGACGAGACAGCCACGTCACGCAAGGAAGGCACCGGAGCAGCCAAGAGCGACGCCAACAACAACAACAGCAACAACAATGATGACGAGAGCCCCGCGTCTCCGATCTCCCGCGCGCGACCACGCCTACAGAGCGACGCGGACCGCAGAAACGACCTGGAGAAGCAGCGCGAGTTCTCGCGCGCGGACAAGATCCGCTCTTCGCTGACGAACAACCGCTTCCTGTCGAGGGGATCAGGGGCTGCAGAGGTGGATAGCAGCGCACCGGAGCACGATCCCAGCGAGCCCCAGCACCAGCAGGACTCGGCCGACGATACGGTCGAAGATGCAGCGCCGACTGCTCCCAGCGCTCTCACAGTCGTCCCGAAGAAGAGGTCGACAGTCGCGGCATCGGCCACCGACAGGCACGGCGACGGAGTCGGGAAACTCGGGGCGCACGTGATCGCGCATCCGCAGACGCACGCCGCGCTCGGTCTTGCGATGCGCCACTCGAAATGGACGCACGAGATCCAGGTCGAAGAGCACTGCGGGCTCTTTGTCGAGGACAAGCGCGAGCACTTGGCAACGATCCACCCGAGCACACTCGTTCGCTTGGAGGAGCGGATGCGCAGGGAAGCGGCAGCACAGGGACGTGGAGAGACCGACAAGACAGCGGTCTCCAACCCGCCACTCCAGCTTACCGATCTCATCCACGCCCGCAAGTCGCATTCGACAGCGAGAAGAACGATGGCTGACGAGGGTGAAGACGACAGCATGTTTGCGAGCGCTCTTGAAGTGTCCAAACGGCCGGCGGTCGAAGCGAAGGAAGCAGTGCCGACGAGATCAACGGAGTCGAACACTGCGATGCTCGAGATTTGCATCGACAGAGTTGTTCTCGACGACCACGAGTGCTTCACGCTCGAAGATCGGATCTGCGCACAACTCCGATCGATGTACGCTGCGTACGGCCGTCTACAGCAGCAGCAGCCGTGGCGGATACACCTCGACCGCATCGACGCGTACGTCGACGCGTTCTGCAATCGCACAACCGCGGCAACTGAGACTGCAGCGCAATGGGAAAGTCAGACAGCACGCGACTCGGAGCGAGCGCTGGATGAGCTCACGAAGCTTCAACACCTGCACCAGCAGCTGAACGCCAAGTGGAATGAGCTGCAGGAGCGCTACCGACAAGGAGGACGAGCAGCCACGCCGTCGTACCAGGTGAAGATCGTTCAGCGCGACGAGCCGATAAGCCTGACCAGAATTCAAGCGTTCGTCGAGATCCTTGGTGGTCAGAACGAAGCTGTGGAAGATGGACACCACAGCATCAGTTACGACGATACCGCGAACAAGACAACGCAGGTAGCGCACTTCACAAAGCGCGTGGAAGCGCTTCAGGTTCAAGACCAGTGTCTGCGCCACCTCCTGCGCCTGGACAGCCAGCAACTCGGACGGCTCGCTGATGGCCACACAGACACCACATCAGCGTCAGTCTTTTCGCGAGGCTCGCGGCGACTGCCCAAGTTGTACGTAGTGATCTACATCAACGGCAGGCAGGCGCTCGCAACGACATCCCGACAGATGAGCAGCGACACGCGCCACCCTCGTGGGCTCGTTCTCTTCGACGAGACCTTCTGCCTCAAGGTCCCATACTTCCCCGAGTCGATTTCGGCGACAGTGTTCGAGCAAGGATTTCTGTACGGGTCTGCGATCTCCACCGCGTCGGTACCAGTGATCCTGCCAGGACAGGGCGGCGGTCACGCAAGCAGCGCGGACTGTCGACTTCCTGTCGCGAGTCTCGCACCGAGCCACGAATGGTATCAGTTCAGCAGCATGGCACCAATCGCGCGCTCGAAGTGGCACCGCTCGTTCCTCAACTCGTCGCTCTACTCCAACTTCGTCCGGCATCTCCACGGCAGGATCCGCATCAAGACAACTTGGGTTCACCACGCGACCGCAAGGGAAGGGAACGCTTCGGCAAGCGAGAGTGACGGCACATCGTGTTTTCTTCCGCCGAAGAGACCGCCAATGATCAGAGCTCTGCTCCAGAACGACAGAGCCTCTGTGATCGGGACTCGCTACACGGGCGGGTTGGCTTATCACGCGCGACAAGAGCTCGACAAGAGCCGCTTCAGCTACGAACCAGACTTTCTCGTCCACATGAAGGCGCTCGACAAGAGTCTCGACCCGAACGACCCCGACAACGCGGCGGCGATGCGTCTCCAAGAGCACTTTCGAACCCGATCCGACCGTCTGGCGACACGCTCGGTGTTTCGGACCAGCTCGCTGATGGTTGGGCAGACGGAGCTACTCCAAAGTGCTCCACTCACGACAACCACGCTGCTGACGAAGCGCAACATGCTACTGCAAATGCGTGACAGAGAGCACGCGGCGAAGCACGGGACGAGCTTTTGCGCAGCTGCGGCATGCCGAACGGACGCTAGCCGAGGCGGGATCGAGGCGGCACGGTGGCAGCATGAAGTGTTCGAAGAGCCCGTGCCGCTGGAAGAGAGCGAGCTCGCAGCAAACGAGAGGTACTTGGCGCTGCTCCGACCAGAGGTCAAAGACTTCGACCGCAGACTTCGCGTCGAGGACGCTGAGGAAGGAGCCATTCACAGCGTCGAGCGCCAGCACAAGCTCAGGTTGCTCAAGATCCACGACTTCGTCGACCGCGTCAAGCAGAACCAGTTCGTGGTGAATCACAGAACTGTCGCGAAGGATCAAGCGAAGACGCTGGCCAGCATCATCCAGGAGCAGCCGCTTCCGCTCTTCCCGGGGACTTTAGACCTGTCGGGGATCGGGAGTCTCTTTGCTCCTCGACGACGGCTGCGACCGCAAGCAGCAAGGCGGTTCGTTCCGAGCGCGCTCGCTGAGTGGCCGAACTGCTGCGACCTGTACATCCAAGTGCAGAAGGCGACGAACGTTCCTGTGCGCCTGAAGCAGAGGACGCTGGGGTCTCCAAGCCGGCAAAGGCTCAAGGCGGGCGGACAATCTACTACGAGCAGAGAGCAGGGAGCAGATCACGAGGGCGAAGCTGTAGACGCTGACGGTGACAACGAGAACAAGCCAAGCAACAAGGTACACTCGCTCAAGCAGCCACCAGACTACGAGAGTCAGATCTTCGTCGAACTCTGCTTCCAGGGCAAGAAGCGGCGGACGTCGTGCTCGCTACTCACAAGCAGGAGCAGCTCCAACCCGGTGTGGATGGAGACGCTCGTCGTGCCCTTCCGCCCTCCGCTGGACGATTGGTCGCCGGACTCGATTCAGCGATGCCAGGACGAGATCCGCATCAACCTCTTCGACCAAGTGGTGGTTGCAGGCGACGACGACGGCGACCAACTCGGTCTTTCGACCGACGGCATGAAGGACGGTGGGTCGCAAGTGCGCACGTTCCACCAGGAGAACTACTTCCTCGGAGGACTCTGCATCCCGTTCACGACGCTCTACCACAGCGGATCTCTGGAGGCGACGCTCCGCTGCGAGATGCCCATCGAGCACCTCGGATATGCGAACCTCAAGTCCGAAGACGACGGTTCGATCGGCATCATCAGTACACCACGGAGCTCTGCGGACGATCTGACTCCGCGCCAGCAGGCTCAGCCTGGGAACGACGACGCGGACGAGGGCGGCGTCAGGAAGAGCAGTCGAGAAGCGACGTTTGTCAGCGTGATGATGACGCTCGATCCTCTGCTGCCGCTGCCAGTGAAGATGTTCGAAGCTGCGGCTGCATCCTTCGGGAGTCACGACGCAAGTGACTCCAGCAAGACGCTTGCGAGCTACGCGGCGGACTGGATGTTGAAGACGCAAAATACGAACGCCGCGACCAAGCGCCGGACCTTCCGCGTGTTCGCGCGCAATTTGAGCAACGGGAACACGTTCCTGTCGCAGTACATCGGCGTCCAGCAGCCGCCTCGAGCAGGTCCGTTCTCCGCGTCCAAGACAACCCTGCAGAAGCTCGTGCGCTTCGTGAAGCTGATCCCGTTCCTCGACGACTGGCACCTCTTCGACGGAGAGAAGGACATCTGGAGCACGTCGCAGGAGTTTCTCGGTATCAACGCCGGAGACCACGAGGAGCACGCAGTGCTGCTCTGCAACTTTTTCCGCTGGCTGGACCGCAACGAGCCCAACCTCCGTAGCTACCTCGTGATCGGGCGCGCGGTTCCGGAGGGCGAGAGCGTGTACGTTCTCCGCCAGGACGCGTACAAGATCCCGCAGCGAAGTGTGCTCTGGAATGCTAGCACCGGAGTCGGGTATCACGTGTGGGACGAGCGGTGTCCGATGCAAGACGTGTCGCTTGTCGTGTCGAGCGACAACATCTTCGCGAACGTGCAGCAGGCTCAGCGTTTCCGGGACTTGACCTGGGACGTCGAGGCGAACGGCAAAGCCTGGAAGCCGTTCTTCCATCCGTCGACGATCCAAAAGGACAAGTTCGCGCTGCCGTGCGTGCAGACGAGAGCTCTTGTGTTCGAGGATACTCCGGACGAATACGTGGCAAGCGTCGAGATGGAGGTCCGAGAGACCCTCAGGCTGGAGATCCGGAGGTGGCGCAGCAGTCGCTCCACCACAACCTTCAACATCGACGCGGGCATGCGCCTGCGAGGTCACCTGGAGCACTTGGAGCGGCACATGCAGGGCGACCACGTCGCCACCGAAGAAGCTGACAAGTCTGCGGGCGTCCTCCTTGAGCTGCAGCAAGCGAAAGACGTCAGCGGGATGCCACTCAACACGACGTTCACCGATCTGCAGAAGGTCGTCGAGCTGGTGAGGAACACGGTGAGTCGCAGCGTGTACGTGTGTGTCGATCTCTGTTTCCCTCTCTGCAAGCCACTTACAGACCCCATTGTCTTGGCTGGCAACGGCTCCGTGCTGCACAGAACATCCACTGGAACGAGCGCGCGAACGTCGAGTTCGCACTCGCAGTGTACGTCTGCGGGTACCCGAACTGCGTCCTATCCGTGTGGGTGTACTTCGTGTCGCTCGTTCCGAGATAAGTTACGTCCAGCTACTTGTACTGGCTCAGCAGCGCGTTCAGCTTCGCCTGGAGCGCCTGGAGCTTCGCCTTTGCATGCGCGCGCGATTCTTCGCTCAGTTGCTCTGGATTGGACAGATCGAGCGCAGCTTCGCCGTCCAGAGTGATGCTCGCCATCGGATCGGCGCTGCTTCCTCCGAACGTCGCGACGAGCGAGCCGATCGGGGCTTTCACGACTGTGTCTGGTACGATCGGTGAGCCGCGGATCGAGTACGTGGTCTCGCCCTTGCGAGCTGTTCGCAGCACGGTCTGTACGTTCCGCGCATGCGAAGAAGCCACGTGTCAGATGCTCCTGTGACTTGAGAGTAAGGTAGGAAGCGTAACAACAGAGAGAGCGCGTACCGCAGGGGCGCCGATAGTATACGGCGTGAAGGACGGCGTCTCGAACGCGTGGAGACGTTTGTTGAGAGCTGCAGGAGTGGCGAGCGGGAGCGGCGGAAGCTGGCTGTTGCTGCGGATCGGAGGCGGGCGGGTCGTTTTCGCGGCAGACTGCGAAGACAGAGACAGACCGCGTTAGCTCTGTCCTCCCACTTTGTCGCGCTGTCAAACGCCGCACACACAGCCGCGTATTGTACCTTGAGCGGCGACGCGGCGACGTATTGTCTGTAGTCGTGCTCCTTGACGTTCTGGATGACGTTCTCGAGGCTCCCGCCGAAGTCCTCCATGAGCGTCTTCCATGGCATCTTGCGCACGGAGTCGGGCAGGAACATGAGCTGCACCTTGAGCTCCATGCGCATCTCCTTCGCTTTGATATCCGCCTGCACCTTGAGATCCTCGCAGCGCCGCTTGACTGTCAACACCGCCCATCCATAGAGTCAGAGAACAGGGTCGTCCAGACTCGACAGCAGGTTCAGCACCTTGCGCCTCCAGCTCGTCCAGCAGCTGCATCGCGCGCCGCCGTTTCTTCTCGTGCGCCGCCAGCGTCGCTTCGCGCGCACTCGGCGGGCGCCTCCGCGTGGCCAGCGCCGCCGCCTTTCGCTCGGGCGACTCGCTGAAGTGCGTGCCGGTGCTCGTGGCGCTCAGCGACTTGGGCAGCTCCGCGTCCTCTGTGATGGGCGGCAGAGGCTCCGCGTAACTGTCGGCGCCGGTGCGCGCGCGGCGCGACGCGCGGCCTCCAGCGGCGGCGGCGGTAGCAGCAGCACGCTTGCGGCTCGTTGGCGCCATGTTCCTCAAACGTTTAAACGCCGATTCAAAAGCGTGGTGGTTGCTGTAATTATCGCAAATTGCGATGCTAAACTGAGTATTTTAGAATACCAGACGCGCTGCATTTCAAAGTCGAGATGGCGAAGAAGAGCAGCAGCAAGAGGAGCACCACTCCACCGCCGCCGACGAGCGAGCAGCCGAGCGACCAGCCGAGCGCTGACCAGAGCGCCGCCGCGCCGAGCGAGCAGCCGTCGCTGCTGACGCGCGTCGCCGCGGCGGCCGTGACGTCGTACCTGGCGGAGAAGATCTGGTCGAACCGCCACGTGGCGAGCGCGCTGTGGGTGGGCGACGCGCAGGCGGCCGAGGAGAACGGGATGCTGCGTACACTCGAGTACCTCAGCTCCATGGGCGCGCTCTTTGCCGTGGGCATCATCGTGGGCGTCGTGACAACGAGAGGCGCCGCGTTCCTGCAGCGCTTCATTTAGCGGTGACGGCGTGTGTGCGTGTGAGCGAGCAAGTGAGCGGGAGGCAACGGAGATGTTCATGAAGACGATGATGCCGAGCGAGACACGCTGGAGCAGGCGGCTGGTACAGCGTTGGCATAGAGAGAAAGCTGACGGCGGTGGCGCGCATCTTGTCGGGTGGCGGCATCTTCACCTGCACGCGATGTCCATGATCACGAGTGTCGGACAATGTAATACAAACTTCAGGTATTCATGCACTTTTGTAATTGCCATGTTTCAAAAGCAAAAACTACCAAAAGCGCATCAAAATGTATTCTATTTATGCATACAAAGATCAAATCAAAACATCTATTTGATTGTTCACGCTTTGACCTTGATTTCTTCACTACCAGTTTTGCCTTTGCACAGCGATTGGAGCGAAGCTGGCGGTTTGTGGCGCTCGCTCAGTTTCCTTCGACGTCCAAGCAAGCAAACAGGCAGGCAGGCAGGCAGGCAGCAGGCGAGCGAAGATGAAGGTGCGCTCGTCCGTGAAGCGCATGTGCGACGGCTGCAAGGTGGTGCGCCGGCGGGGGAAGGTGTACGTGATCTGCGACCGCAGCCCCAAGCACAAGCAGCGCCAGGGCTTCCACACGTGCGCGTGCTGCGTGTCCGCGTCGCCCGTGGAGGCGGCGCTCAAGCACAGCGGCGCGTCGGCGGCGGCGGCGTCGCCCAACGCGGCGTTCCAGCGCATGATGAAGGAGCTGCAGTTTCCAGGCCTCGCGCAGTTCAAGGCCTTCCGCGAGGCGTCGATCGTCATCCCCAAGCTCTAGAGACTGCGCCAATCTTTGGACGCCCGTCTGTCCGACCCGCTTAGACCGCCAGTTGCATACGCGCGCTGCTGCTGCTGCGTGAGCTGATAATGCGACGTGTAGCTCTCCCTCCCTTCTTAAAGTTGCTAGTGTCGTCTCTCGCATGTTCATGTGGTGCTTGGGTTATTAACTCGTTATTAACAGTTCAGAGGCATTTTTTGCGAGCCAGATGCCATTCACAAAGCTACCCAACATGCGTGCTGCTTGCTATGAGCCGCTGCTGGGGCTGCTGCTGGGGCTGGCAGTCGCGACCGACGCGGCGGCGCCTGCGAGATGCGCGCGCGTCTTCTTCCCGGAGCAGCCGCGTCAGGAGCACCAGCTGCTTCTCGCGGCGCTCGAGACGCTCGGCGTCGAGCAGTTCGAGCCGCCCGCCGCGCACGAGCAGGACGTGCGCGGGCGCTGGGGGCTGCTGGCGGCGGCGAGCAGCGAGATCGACCTCGTGTGGAGCGTGGCCACGACACCGGCGTACAGCGAGTTGAACTTCCCCAAGACCTTCCGCGCGGCGATCAACCACCTGCCCGGCGCCGACAGACTCACGTCCGCCGATCTGCTGGCGGAGCACGCGCGGCGCAGCCAGCAGCAGCACGGCCGCTTCTACTTCAACTTCGTGCCCGACCGCTTCCTGCTGCCGCGCGACCAGGAGCGCATGGCGCGGGCGTTCCCCGAGGTCATCAAGAGAAACGAGCTGGAGCTCAAGCGCGAGCGCGACCCGTTCATCTACCAGCGCTTCCTCGTGCGCGAGCAACCGGCGAGTGGAGATGAGAGCGCGCAGACAGCGGCCGAGGTGGTCATCACAGAGCAAGAGCTGGCGGCGAAGCTGGCGGGGCCGCTCGCGGGCAAGCAGGTGGAGGTGTCGGCGTATATCGAGCCGTACCAGCTGGACGGCCACAAGTTCAGCGTCGGCTTCTACGTCGCCGTGACCTCGCTCGACCCGCTGCGGGTGTACGTGTTCAGCCACGCGAGTGTCAAGATCGCGAAAGTGATGTACCCGTCGACACTAGACGTGGACAGCGACCGTGGCGCGTACAATTTCGCCGAGTACCTTCCGCCGTGGGACTTCCCCGAGCTGCAGCGCGAGTTCCGAGAGTTCCCGTCTCCCGAGCGCGAAGGCTCGAATGCGTGGACGATCGTGAAGCGCTACATGATGCTGAAGGGGCTCGACACTCGCAGACTTCAGCGAGAGATCGACGACGTGATCGTGCGCACGATCGTGAGCAACCGCGGCCACTTCCAGCGCGAGATCGGCAAGCTCAAGCGCTCGCAGACAGCGAGGGAGGCGGACGAGGAGCAAACGGACATGGCCGACAGGTTCTTCGATCTGTGGAAGTTCGATATCGAGCTGGACGACATGGGCAAGCCGTGGCTCACGAAGGTGAGCTCGAACCCGTCGCTGGCGCCGGAGCAGTCGGTATTTGGCACAGACGAAGCCATCAAGAAGCGCATGGTGTTCGACTTGGTGAACATGCTCGGCGTGCACCCGCAGGCGAAGCAGCCGTTCGACAAGTTCTTCCGGCCGTCCGACGCCGCATTCTGCGCGCACAAGTGCAGCGACAAGGCGCGCACGTGGGACACCGCGTGCTGGTCGTGCGCCGGGTGGTTCCCGCCGTACGTCGCGCGGCAGTTGTTCGAGTCGATGACGGAATACGCGCGGCGCGGGCGCTTCAACCTGTTGTTCCCGGACCTGGAGAGGGACCACTCGAAGTTCATGGACACGAGTCTGTCGGACCACGATGTGGCGTTCGACCGGTACCTCAAGTCGCTCTCGAGCGGGTACGCGGAGCGGCAGGAGTTCCCACCGTCGATCGACCGGAAGGTCGTGTGCGTCTACCGCGAGCACTGCAGCGGCAACGGCGACTGCGTGAACGGCGAGTGCAAGTGCGACGCAGCGTACGAGGGGCTGACATGCTATCTGCCGTGGCCGCGCACGAAGGAACCCCCGATGCCGCAGCACGCGGCGCAGGCGACAGCAGCAGCAGGTGACGGCGCGCATGCGAGCGCCGCGTGGAAGGAGAAGGTGGGGAAACTGTGGAATGGCGCGCCGGCGCCTGCGGCTGCGGCGCTCGAAGGCAGCGGCGGCGCGGACGGTAGCGCGCCGTCATTCTCGCCGGCGAAGCTGCTTGTCGGGCTGCTGCTGCTCGCGGCGTTCGTCATCGCCGGCTACCGCGTCTTCTCGGCGTTCGCTCCGCCGACCCACGCGCGCAAGTCGAACTAAGCTGCCGAACACGAAGGCGTTTTGCATACATGCAGCGAGGAGAGTTCGATAGAGTTGCATGTCTGGCTGTGATGATCATGGCGATGCACTCGGCATCCACGGTGGTCTTGGTGACGCACACACACATTTTGCTACTACAACTGTAATAATCTGTAATTTGCGCCAGACACGTCATTCGAGCCAAGTACGATGGTGCCGGCGCGCGTGGTGACCGTGGCGTTCGTGGCGCTGCTGCAGGAGAACGTGTCGCTGCTGACGATCGAGGTGGCGTCCGGCCTCTGCACCTTCCTGCTGCTGCTGCACGTGCACTCGTCCGGCAAGCGCAGCGCCACAATGCTGGCGGCGGCGGCGCTGCTCGCGGCCATCGTGGAGCTCGTCTTCTTCGGCCACAAGCGCTGGCACGCGCAGGCGCTGGTGCGTGTCTTGTGGCGTGTAGTGTACGTGGAAGCTTGGGGGCTGGCTCTGCGGAGACTCAACTGACAGCTTGCGATATGAAGGTGATGCTCGTCCCCGAGCGCCTGCCCGCCTACTTCGTGCTCATGCAGGCGCAGTTCTACTACATGTACGGGAACGGCCGTTTATCCCGCTTGGCCTGCTACATGTATCGTACTGACCCGTGCCTGCTTTCTCATGCGCAGGGCATTCGTGGCGACGTCGCGACTGCGCATCGACGCGTTCCTGCAGCCGTTCGCGATGGGCGTGCTGACGGTGCTGCTGGCGTTCCCGTTTGAGCTGCTTGGCGCCAAGTTCCTCTGGTGGACGTGGCACGACACGGACCCGCTCATCCAGGACCGGTTCTACGGCGTCCCGTTCCACATCCTCTTCTACCATTTTTTCTTTAGCATGGCGTTCCTCGCGGCGCACCACACGCTGCGGAGGTCAGTCGGGTGTCGGCGCTGCGTGGTGATGTCCTAGCGTACGGGCGCTAACCGAGCCTGTGTATCGTACCTGCAGCTGCATGCTGAACGGAGCGTACTACGAGCAAGAGTTCTGGAAGCGGGAGTGGGGCTACGTGGCGCTCATGCAGCTCTTCTCGATGCTCTTCGCGGTGATCTTCCTGATCCTCTTCTACCACGTCTTCGCGCACCTGCTCGGTATCCACACGGCGGTACGCGAGCTTGTTCGTCCGATACATTCATCTGCGCGCCGGAAGAGCTGACCGTAGACGCGCGTGCTGCGACGTGCAGGTGTGTTTCATGCTCCTCCTGGGCATCAGTCTGGTGCTGCTGTGGATGGCGGACCGAGAGCGCGACGAGCCGCACATCGAAGACACGCTCGACCCCGTGGACGCGTACGACAGCGACTGGCTGTACAGCTGCCTCGACCACGCCGTGAACCAAATGGTGTTCGTGTACTCGAGCATCGTGCTGATCCTCGTGGCGTTCATCGACCCGACGGTGATCGTGTCGCACGGCCACCACCAGCCGCTGGGGGACTGCTCGGAGCGCGAGACGATCTACTCGCTCATCGGGCTCTCACACCGGCGCAACAAGTTCCTGTGCGTGCACGAGTTCGAGGAGGAGTTCAACCTGTGCAACTACCCGCTCACGCAGCTCCACTACGAGGACTCGTGGTACATGATCTGCGGCAGCGGCTACAACGCGCTGGCAACCTACGTGGCGCTCGTGCTCACGTGGGCCGTGGCCGTCAACCTGGTCTTCTACCAGGCGCTCAAGCGCCCCAAGAAGACGCGCACAGTCTCCTTCCAGAAGAAGTACTACTAGGCAGCAGGAGCGCGCACGGGGCGAGCAACCAAGGCGCTGATCATCGACTCTGGGAGTATGTTCAGGCAACTTGGTGCAGATTTCAGAAATCTGCACCACACCATGTTCGTACCGTCATTCCTTGTTTTCGTCACTATCGAAAATGAGGTTTCAGTCGTGGTTCAGTCCCATTTTTGGACCTACCACGCGGCGAAGCGAGCAAGCGAGCAAGCGAGCGAGCAGCTCAGGAGCTACCACCACCCGAGCGAACGATGGCGTCCGAGGCGCACCAGATGCCCATGGAGACCCAGCAGCAGCTGCGCAAGCTGCCTGGCAACAACGTGCGTGCGCGCTCGCGAGCATCAGTGGTGTAGCATCTATCCTAGCGACTGACCGGGCGTGTCTTCCTCCCATTCCCCGTCCCTCTCGCTCCTTCGCTCGCGCAGCGCTGCGTGGACTGCGACGCGCCGTACCCGCAGTGGGCCACGGTTTCCTACGGCACGTTCATGTGTCTCGAGTGCTCGGGGCGCCACCGCGGGCTCGGCGTGCACATCTCCTTCGTGCGCTCCGTCACGATGGACTCGTGGACGGACAAGCAGGTCCAGCAGATGCAGGTGTGCACGCGGCAGGCGTCTCTGATCGCGGTGTTGGCTTCTTTACACTCACTCCATGCGATGTGTGTGTATGTGTGTGTGTGTGTGTGTGTGCGTATAACCGAACAGCAAGGCGGCAACGACAAGTTCCGCGAGGCGTTCGCGGCGGCGGGCGTGCCCACGAGCCTCTCGATCAGCCAGAAGTACAACACGCCGCAGGCGGAAGCGTACCGCCAGCGCCTGACCGCGCTCGTGGAGGGCCGGTCGGCGCCGTCGCTCCCGCGCTGGGACCCCAGCAGCGCGCCACAGAGCAGCGCGTCGAGCGGTGGCAGCACGGACACGCGCGGCGTGGAGGCGCTCAAGGGCGAGTCGGAGCAGGACTACGTCGCCCGCCAGATGCGTCTGCGTGACGAAGCCCGCGCCCGCATGCAGGCCAAGTTCGGCGGCAACGGCATGCAGGGCATCGGCAGCAGCGGCGAGACGAGCGCGCCTGCCAGCGCCGGCGGCGTCCCGGATCTCTCCAGCGCGTTCGGATACTTCACGAGCACCGTGACGTCGGTTGCGTCGACCGCCGCGAGCACGGCTGCGAGCCTCGTGAAGGACAAGGACATCGGCTCGAAGGTGTCGTCCGGTTGGTCGTACGTGCAGAGCACGATCACGGACCCGTCGCTCACGAGCAACGTCAAGTCCACGGCGACGTCTGCCGCGTCGACCGGCTGGTCCGCGCTCTCGACTGGCGCCTCGGCGGTATGGAAGACGGCGCAGACTGTCGTGGACTCGACCGTGAACGGCTCGTCGTCGACCGGCCACGGCAGCAGCGGTCAGTTTCCGACCTTCAACTCGGGGCTTGCACCGACCGGCAAGTACGCGGGCATTGGCAGCTCCGGCAGCCAGAGCAGCTCCAACAGCAGCAGCAGAGACCACGACAACGACTCGTGGCTCGACTCGCAGCTTGGCGGCAGCCAGTCGTCGATGCCGAAGGCCAACTCGTTCGGCGGATCCGCGTCGACGGCGTCGTACTCAACGACAAGCTCACACGCCAACAGCTTCTCGTCGTCGTCGTCTTCCTCTGCGTTCTCCAGCTCCAGCGCCACCTCGACCTTCGCTCCCTCGTCGAGCGGGTCCAGCTTCTCGTCGGCGGTGCCTGCTGCTCCGACGGCTCCTGCCGCTGCACCAGCGCCCGCCCCAGCGGAGAAGCCGAAGAAGAAGGACGTCGACTTCTTCGGCGAGTTCGGCTTCTGAGCCGCAGTAGCAGCCAAGTAGCGGCCACTAAGTTAGGCGTCGACACGGTCGCCGATCGCGCTCTTGGGCTGCGTGCAGCATAAGGGAACACACACACAAGCGGAGCCGCCGCAATGCACGATGTTCACGGACGAAGGATGCCGCGTGTGTCTTGCATTTGCTCAACGTGACTTCCTTCCGTCCGCTGCAGTTAGTATTCGCGCTCACTCGCCGGAGGCGGCGCGAGTGGGTCTACTACCTGCCAAACACAACGGACCAGTTGGACGCGCTCAGGCCACACGCTCGCCACTCCCACTCGCCTCTTACAGCTCGCGCGAGGTCGTGCGCTTGGCAGCAGCAATAATATCCCCGACCTGCGGCACGCAGAGGCGCTCGAGGTTCTCCGCGTACGGCATCGGCACGTCCGTGCCCGTGACGCGCTCGAGCGGGGCGTCCAGATAGTCGAACGCGTCCGTCTCCATGAGAATGCCGGCGATCTCAGCGCCGATCCCGTGCTGGCCCCAGCCCTCCTCGACCGACACGATACGGTTGGTCTTCTTGACCGAGTTGATGATCGACTCGCGGTCGAACGGGCGGATGGAGCGGAGGTTGATCACCTCCGCATCGATGCCCTCCTTCGCGAGCTCCGCCGCCGCCTCGAGCGCGAAGCCGACCATGCGCGAGAACGCGACGATCGTCACGTCCGTGCCCGCCTTCATGATCTTCGCCTTGCCGATCGGCACCACGAAGTCCTTCGACTGCGCCTCCTCGCTCACCGGGAACGTCGTGCCGTACAGGAGCTCGTTCTCCAGCACCACGACAGGGTTCGGGTCGCGGATCGCAGCCTTCAGCAGCCCGCGGGCGTCCTCCGCGTCGTACGGCACGACGACCTTGAGGCCCGGCACGGAGCCGTACCACGCCGCAAAGCACTGCGAGTGCTGGGCAGCTGCCAAGGCGAGCAGTCACATACAAGCGGCGTCAGTCCGCCGCCACACGAGTGATGAGAAGGAGACGTTTCAGAGAGACCAAGCAGCGCAACGTAGCAACGTACCAACACCAGCAGCGACGCCGTTCGCGCCGCGGAAGACGATCGGGACGCTGATGTCGCCGGCCGACATGTAGTACTGCTTGGCGGCCGAGTTGATGATCTGGTCGATGGCCTGCATGGCGAAGTTGAACGTCATGAACTCGACGATGGGCTTGGTGTCGTGGTAGGCGGCGCCGACAGCGAGGCCCGTGAAGCCCATCTCCGTGATCGGCGTGTCGATCACGCGCTTGTCGCCATACTTGTCCCAGAGGCCCTTGGACACCTTGTAGGCGCCGTTGTAACGCGCGACCTCCTCGCCGATGAGGAAGACCTGCTCGTCGCGCTCCATCTCCTCGTCCATCGCCGTGTTGAGCGCGTCGCGCACCGTCATCTCGTTCGCGACCGTGGCCATGCCGCGGCGGCGCAGCAGCGCGGCGTTCTGCGTGGTGGCGGCGGCGCGGCGCGCGGTCGCCGTGGAGGAGCTGAGGACGCGGCGGAGCATGGCGGGTGAGTGCCGGGGGAGTGTGTGGGTTTGGGTGCTGCTGCTTGGAGGAGCTTCTTGGCGAATGAGCGGCTGCCCCTCGACCAAGCAGAACGCACTGTGTGGTGTGGTTATGGTGTGGTTGTGGTGTGGTTGTGGTGTGGTGGTGTGGTGTGGTGTGGTGTGACGTCATACATGATCAACACTCTGAGGTTCATCCAAACAACTACTTCGCGACATCAAGATCACCGCCGCCGCTCGCCAAGACCGCTTCGAGCGCCTTGTCCTGCTGCTCTGCAGCATCGTCTTCATCGCTCTCGCTGTCGTCACTCTCACAATCATCGTCGTCGACGGCAACTTCCACCACCGTCGCCGAAACAGAGCTGTTGGCCACGCGACCCGACTCGAGGTCCGGCAGGTCGCTCTCGAGCTCCACCTCGGCGAACTCGCTGCGCTGCCGAAAGAGCGCCACGACGGCCGCGACCGTGCCGAGCACGCTGGCGGCGATGCCCGCGATCCCACCGGCCAACGACAGCGACTTGGTCGTCTCGTCGCGGAACGACTCGGCCATGCGTGTCACCACTGCCGCGCCAACCGTGCGCGCTTCCTCTTTGAGCTGCGCGCCATTGTAGTACTGGTTGGTGAGTGTGTCCCCCAGTGCGTCAGCGTATAGATCCTCGACCGTAGCGGCGGCTCCTTGTGGCGGATCTTCATGGCGCACATTTTTCGACGACGGGTGGGACACCGAGCCCTTCTTGTCTTTGCGGTCGTCCTCCGACTTGCCTTTGCCGTCGTGCGCCGCCTTGGTTCCGGTCGTGACGGGCGACTTAGTGTCAGCTTCCTTGGATTTCTTCTGTTCGATGCGGTTCTCGCTGCGCTTCGCGGGTTTCTTCAGCGGCGTCGAGGCATGTGCCGTTTCTCTCTCTTCTTTCTTCGTCTCCTTCTTCTTGTCGTTGGTCTTCTTGTTGCTGGGCTTCTTCTCGTTGGTTTTCTTGTTGTTGATCTTCTTGTCGTTGGCCTTCTTGTTACTGGGCTGCTTGTTGTTAGCCTTCTTGTCGTCGGCCTTCTTGTCGTCGGCCTTCTTGTCGTCGGCCTTCTTGTCGTCGGCCTTCTTGGACTTTGACACCATGGACGTCGTAGTTTGGTTCTCACCCTGGGATTCGCGGCGCGCCGCTTGCCCAGCGAACATGGACTTCTGCTGCATGGCCCACCCGGCGCCCTCGCTCGGAGGCGTCTTGTCCACGACCGGCGCTCGCCACTCGCGCGCACCGGCTTGCTGGTTCACTTGCAGCGGGACTGGTTCGTGGTCGCCCCGAGCATCAGCTCGCAGTGAATGCACCGCCGTCCAGGCAGACGCCAGCGTCAGGACCGCGACGGAGAGCTTCATGGGTTGGCTTGGTGTGCGCTTGGTGGTCGGTTTGAGAGTGAGGAGGAGGAAGTTGGCACCTTGAAGCAAGTTCGCACACACACAAAACGCAAGTGTTCACAAGTCACAAGTGATCACAAGTTGTCCGTTTCAGAAAAAGTGTAGCCATTTCCGGAATCGTCGGCTGTTTCAAGTGTCGTTTCGCTCATTTTATCGGAAACTGTGTATTGTGTGAACTGTGAACACGTTGATTTCGTCGTGGCACAAGTAAGCAAGCGGCAGCAGCTCGCAACATGTCAGGAAGCACTCAGGAATGCACAGCAAAGTATGTGCAGCGCCGCCACAGATGTGTCCAGGAAGCACTTAGAAATACATAGCAAAGTGTGTGGGATTCATAGAGCAGCCATTTTCAACGGCACAAGCGCGCACGAAGGAGGTCGATGCCGCGGGGATATGTGTGCGCGCGCTCACACGTGGTGCGCCTTCTGGTTGCCGTGCGCCGCTTTCTTGGCCTCGTTAGCGACCTTCTTGGCTTCGTGGGTCGCAGTCTTCTTGGTCTCGTGAGCCGCAGCCTTCTTCTTGGTCTCGTGAGCAGCCTTGACAGCTTGGGTTTTCGCGAGGGCGCGGAGCTTGCTCAAACCGACAACCGTCGGCTCCGTCGTAGAAGCGTTGTCGATGCCCTGGCTGCCATCGTCGCTCTGGCTGCCATCGTCGATCTGGCTGCCGTCGTCGCTCTCGCTGCCTTCTCCACTTCCCGACAACTCCCACATGGCACTTTCCGTCGCGTTCGAAGTCCCAGGCGGCACAGCGTGGCTCGTGTCAACACCGTCTTCACCCGATCCTTCGCCGGATCCCTCGTCATCGTCGTCGTTGCTGCCGTCGATTGTCCCCTCGCCGTTGTCAGCGTCGCTGCCATCGTCGTTCGGCTTGGCGAGCTTGGGTTCCTTGTCTTCTTTCGGCTCCTTGTCTTCCTTGGGCTCCTTGTCCTCCTTGGGTTCCTTGTCCTCCTTGTCCCCCTTGGGCTCCTCGTCCTTCTTGGG
>JAASFH010000465.1:0-18185 GCA_023333695.1 Globisporangium yorkense
GGTGGCCCACTCGGTGAAGCGAGGTCGTGGAGAGACAGAGTCGGCGGAGGAGGATGGAGTGTTGTGGTGGCGAGCTGGCAAAAGTTGGAGTAAGAAGTTGGTGAACCTCGTATTCCCCACTTGCAGCGTAGCAGGACGCAATGAAATCCTACCGTCGAGAGCTGTACATCCTTGGCGAATGGACGGGTGGTGCTTGGTGCGGCAGTTGTTCGTATGTAGACGTGCGATCTACTCGTCCTAGCAGCCGCGGAGCTACTACAGTCTCGGTTGATTGTATTGACGAAAAGTCATATACATTCCAATTGATCCTACTGAGGCCACACACACACCACCACCACTAACTCTGTTCACATGTTTGAAGACGTCGGCGAACGCGAGCCTAAGAAGCCGTCGGCTGTTGCAAGGAGTAGAAGTTGTTCAAAACTGAGGACCTTCGTCGCACACCGTTATCGACTTTGATTCTGATCGTCACTCAACATTTTTGTACATCTCCTGAATTTCTTCACTATCTGAAAATTCGTGGTTGTTGAGCACTTCTGGCGTAGCCTTAGGAGGAGGAAGCGCAGTACGATGAGCACCGCGTTCCGCAGCAAGTTCGCGTTCCCGGCCAAGATCAACTGGTTCCCGGGCCACATGGCGGTGGCGCGGCGGCAGATGCTCGCGCAGCTCGACGCCGTGGACGTGCTCATCGAGGTACGCGACGCGCGCATCCCGTGGAGCTCGGCGAACCCGGTGCTCGAGGAGGCGTTCGGCGTGTCCAAGCCGCGGCTTATCGTGTTCAACAAGAGCGACCTGGCGAATGCCAACCTGCAGCAGCGCGTGGAGGCGCAGTGCGCGGCGCGGCAGACGCCGTGCGTCTTCACGTCGGTGGCCAAGGGCCGCAAGATCCAGTCCATTCTGCAGTGGTGCAATGCGCACAGCGGCGCGCAGTTCAAGAAGACCGCTGGCTCCATGGTCATGGTCGTCGGCATCCCGAACGTCGGCAAGTCCTCCATCATCAATGAGTTCCGCCGCCTCTCGAACTCGCAGAAGCTCGCGAAGGGCAAGAAGCGCGCGATGGTGGGGCCGACGCCCGGCGTCACGGTGCGCAACGACATCATCAAGGTGCGGGCAGGCTGCTTGTTGCTCTGGAGTGGGTGTTAGGGGGTGATTGCTGCTTGCAGTCTACTAACCACTACTGCGGGCTGTGGTCGAACTATCGCAGGTGAACGACAACCCCGCGATCTACGTCGTCGACACGCCCGGTGTCATGCTGCCCAACATCCCGTCGGCCGAGACGGGGCTGACGCTGGCGCTCACTGGAGCGATCAAGGACCAAGTCGTGGGCACGGAGCTGATCGCCGACTACATGCTCTTCAAGCTGAACCAGATGCGCTCGACGCGGTACGTCGATGCGCTCGGCATCGGCGAGCCGACCGACGACATCCAGGAGCTGTTCGAGAAGGTGTACAAGAAGTGCGGCGCGCTCGGCAAGGAGCCGGACGTGCAGAACAAGCTCGCGGCGGAGTTCCTGCTGCAAGAGTTCCGCCGCGGAGCGTTCGGGCAGTTTACACTTGATCCGGTCACGCTCGTCAGCGCTGCTGCGCCAGAGAAAGAAGCGGAGACGTCAGAGCAATAGACTGCTGCTGCAAGCAAATAGATCCCGGTGGTGCGTCCGAGCCTCGTTGCGGCAATGGGCAACGACAGTGGAACGAACGGCCTCCGATCTTGTCGAGTCGGTCAACCCGATCTCTGCGCTCTGATCAGCATCCATCCTTAGATAGGACGACCTCGGTCGTTTCGCCGCGTGCTGCGTCTAAACTTGGCTCATTGGCGCTTTGCGCAACGCCTGAGGCTGGCGGGCGGGCGCTCCAGCAAGCGAGCTACGTGCTGCTGCTGCTGCTGCTTCGTGCGTGCGAGCTCCAGCTCCACATTCGGTGCTGCCCGCCCAGCGGCGGATGATTCCATTCCCAGTTCTCCGCACCGGCCATACGAGGATGAACGACGGGCCAACACGTATGGCCAAAGTCATCCCCAAGCCGGTGGCGACCCCCGAGGGTGCCGATGCCGCCGTGAGCAGCAGCACAAGCGCGAACGCCGCGGCCGGTGGCTCGCCGCGCAAGACGAGGCTGCACGTCATGGGGGCGAGCATGTCGGACCTCAAGATGAACTTCTTCCGGACGAAATCCTCCAAGGGGGCGCCCCCGATCCGCAAGAAGGAAGACATCGGGATCTCCGTCGTCTCGCTGCGCTTCATGAACGTCGAGATGGAGGAGCGGTTCGTCGTGGCGCGATGCACCAAGTACCACACGCGGCTCAAGTTCGGTGCGGGCTTCACCGCGTTCTTCATCCCGCTGCTGGTCATCATGCAAGTGAGCTTCAAGGCGAAGGACAACACGGAGAAGTGGACGCAGTTCCCGCTGGTGATGATCTTCCCAGGTGCGCTCATCGGCACCAACTCTACGCCGTTGTAGTAGTGATGACTTGTACATGAGTGGTCACTCACTCGCTCGGTCTGTGTATGTGTGTGTGTGGCTGCAGGAATCGTGATGTGCATGGGTCTCCTGGTCATCTTCTTCCACCGGAGCTTTCAGAGCCACACGAACTTACTCTCCGTGGTCTGCTTGATCGGTCAGATCAGCGCCTTGCTCGACACGACGGCGGCGGGGACGGCAGTGAGCGAGCGGAACGTCTGGGTGCAGTTCATCTTCTCGCTCGGCATCACGAGTTCCACGGGACTCACGTTCCTCCAGTCGTTCGGGGTCTCGACGGCGTCGAGCATCTTCTTCATCATCCTCGCCTGGTATCGCTTCGCCACGTCTGCTGAGGACGAGCCTCTCAGCTCGCCAGGCACGCTCAGCGCTGCGGTCATCTTGTACTCGATTCTGCTCGCGTTCCTGTCGTGGAACTGGGAGTACGAGGAGCGTCGCGACTTCGTGCTGACTGAGCGCCTCGCACAAGAAAACGTGATGGTGCAGATGACGATGGAGATGACGGGCTGGTTCAGCGGTGGCGCGACCCAGAGCCAGTCGCCGGACATGGGAGGCGCGGGCATCCTCAGCGCGAACACGCACATCGACCCGAAGGACGTGCACGTAAAGGAAGAGCTCGGAGAAGGCACGTTCGGCGTCGTGTATGCTGCGAGCTGGAAGGAGACGCGCGTCGCAGTCAAGAAAATCACACTGCAGGGCGACACCAAGTCGATCATCACGAGCTTCGGGTCGGAGGCAAGCGTGATGGCGCAGCTGCGCCACCCGAACGTAGTGATGTTCATGGGCGTCATGGTGCACCCAGAGTTCGTGGGTCTGGTCATGGAGCTGTGTCCGAAGGGAAGCGTGTACACAGTGATCCACAGCGACGACCTCAAGATCGACTGGTCTCTGCTGCTTCGAATGATGGTCGACGCGTCGCGCGGCATGCACTTCCTGCACTCGAGCACGCCTCCGATCCTGCACCGTGACCTCAAGTCTGTGAACCTGCTCATTGACGCGGACTGGCGCTGCAAGGTCTCGGATTTCGGGCTGTCGAAGCTGAAGGCGTTCCGCGAGGACAAGGAGAACAACCCGTCTGTGAGCCGCGCATTCGTGGGCTCGAGCATCTGGATCGCGCCGGAGGTGTTCAAGGGGAAGGAGCACACGGAGAAGTCGGACGTGTACAGCTTCGGCGTCATCATCTTCGAGGCGCTGAGCAACTCGATCCCGTACCACAGCATCTCGGTCGACGCAGTTCCGTTCGTCGTGCAGGCCGGGAAGCGTCCGACCGACTTCCACAACCTCGAAGTGCCGCAGAGCCTCGAGCTCCAGGAGCTGTATAACCTCATGACGCGGTGCTGGAGCCCCGACGAGAGTGTGCGGCCGTCGTTCTCGGTCGTGATCACGACGCTGCAGAACATCCTGACCAAGTACGTCGGCGAAGAGAAGTGGGACGACCACATCATCTTCCCGGACCGCAAGCTCGTGAACGCGCGCACGATGAGCATGGAGGACGACGGTCTGTCGATCAAGGAGGAGGACTTGATCGTCGAGGCGGCGATCGGCCGCGGCGTCTTCGGCGTCGTCTACAAAGGCAGCTACTTCGGCACGCCGGTGGCGATCAAGAAGCTGCACACGAGCTCCGTGCCGAAGAACACGCTCGCCGAGTTTGACAAGGAGTGCAGCATCATGAAAGGGCTGCACCACCCGAACATCGTCTTGTTCATGGGCTCGTGCTCCAAGCCGCCGACGCTGCTGCTCGTGACCGAGCTGCTCGCGAACGGCAGCTTCTTCGACATCTACCACAAGCTCCCGCGGCCGGATCCGGTACAGCAGGTCCGCCTCGCGTTCAACATCGCGTTCGACATGGCCAAGGGGCTCGCGTACCTGCACAACCACAACCCGATCGTGATCCACCGCGACCTCAAGTCGCAGAACATCCTGCTGGATGACAAGATGCGCACCAAGATCGCTGACTTCGGGCTCTCCAAGTTCCGCGACGTGGGCAAGACCATGTCGATCTGCGGCAGCCCGCTCTGGGTCGCCCCGGAGGTGCTGCGCGGCGAGAAGTACGGCTGCCCGTGCGACGTGTACAGCTTCTCGATCATCGTGTGGGAGGCGCTCGCGTGGGGCGAGCCGTACCCCGACCTCGGCTCGAGCGACATCATGAACGGCGTGGCGTGCGGCAACCTGCGGCCAACGGTGCCCGACGGCACGCCGGGGCCGCTCGCACACCTACTCGAAGAGTGCTGGATGAAAAAGCAGGACCAGCGCCCGACGTTCAACGAGATCGTGCCACGCCTCGAAGCCATGGGCAAGGACTTTGCCGCGCGATGAACGCTAGAGCGTGGACTTCCAACACCGCACGCCGCAAACTGTACCGATCGCCACCGCCTACCTGCCTATCTATCTATCTACCTATCCTCCATCTTGTCACTTCTCCCAAAGCGGTCTCGTTGGTTGCGAGCGTGTGTGTGTTCTTGGTCTTCCTGCAGCTGCTGCAGCAGCGATGGCTCCAGCTCTCCCCTTACTCAGCAGCGTCGCCCTCCAGACGCAAGTGGAACACGCGGTAGTGGTGGTTGAGCGACTTGATCGTGTGCAACTGGTGCGCGCTCGCCAGCGCGCCGTCGGTCGGGTTGAGCGCCGCGAACACCACGCGACGCGCGCGGCTGTGGACCAGCGCCATCGCGCACATCACGCACGGCTCGCGGTCCACGTACACGTCGTAGCCTGTGCACAAGTACGTCTCCTCTGTCTCCTCTTCTGCTTCAGCTTCCTCTTGATGCTGCAGCTGGAGTTCCACGCGGCCATCGTCGTCCTCTTTCGTCTCTTCCTCACGTCGCTGTCGTTTGCGCAGACTCGCGGCGGCGCTGCGGCGGCGATCGCGCTCGGCGACGCCGTCGATCGCCAGCATCACCGGGTGGAAGAGCGGTCGGAACCTCAGCGACGGCTCAGCCGCGCGTGCGACCGAGTCTCCCACCACCTGCGCTGTCGCTGGGTCCACGACCACGCAGCCGTGCGCGCAGCAGAACGGCAGCGACGGCACGTCGTTCGCACCCTCGAACTGCTGTGCGGTCGCGAGTGCGGCGCGCACATGCGTGTTCATGACGCGCGCCTCGTCGTCGCTCACGGGTTCCGCCTGCGCCACGGGCAGCGCGCTTGCGTGGAAGATGAGCGGCCACGAGCGTGTGTGGCGCTCGAACGCCTCACGGGACGTCGGCGCGTGCTTGAGCGCCAGCGCGCTCGTCACTCGCGCCTGCAGCAGCTCGGCGGTCTCCCGCAGCGCATCAGCGAGTGTGGCGCTCGGGTGTTCGCCGTCAGCGATGGGCGCTGCGAGCGCCAGCAGCGTTGCAGGCAACTCTGGGTGCTTCTTCATGCGCTTCACGTGCGCGAAGCCCAGCTCCGCGAGCGGCTGGAAGCGCTGCGCGAGCAGCTTCATGGCGCGCGAACCCAGCGGCGCCGCGAACTCGAGCGCGTGGAAGCGCTGCTGCACGTCCGGGTCGCAAGCAACAGCGTCCTCCGCCGCCACCACTTCGACCACCATATTCGCCATTGATACCTTGGTGGCAAAAATGGAGTGACTCTGGTATCAGAACGAAGACGACGTCGCTTGGGCTAGGATGCGCCGACAGGACGTGGTGCTCGCGCCGGCGCGGGACCAGACGGCGCGCGCGCTGCGCGAGGCGCGCAGAACCGGGTTCCTGAGTCTGCCGGCGCGCGGCTTGGGCGCGTTCCCGCCGCAGGCGTATCACTTGGAGGACCACATGGACAAGGTGCGTATTCGTATCTCTCTACTTCGACATTCGCACCCACGCTCGCGCACTCGTGGTCACAGGACGAGAAGAAGTGGGAGTGCGTGGACCTCGTGAAGATCGACGTGAGCCACAACGCGATTCCGTCGCTCGCGGACGACATCGCGGGGCTCGCGACCGTCACGTCCTTCAAGCTGGCGCAGAACGCGCTGCAGACGCTCCCCGACGGCTTCTTCGAGCTCACGGCACTGACGTACCTCGATCTGAGCCAGTGCGTGGCTGCGAGCTGCCTTCTATCTTGCAAAGTGCCAGCGACTTACTTGCATTATGAACGCATTCACGCACGCACAACAGCAACCAGCTCCAGCGCGACCTCTCCGAGCACTTTGGCGCGCTCGTGAACCTCAAGGAGCTCGGGCTCGCGGCGAACAAGCTTACTGCGCTGCCGCAGTCGCTCGCGAACCTCGCGAACCTCGAGGTGCTGCGCGTCGAAGAGAACGCGCTGGCGTCCCTCCCAGAGCGGATCGGAGACCTCAAGAGGCTGCACACGCTCTCGGCACATTCGAACCAGCTCGCGAAGCTGCCGTCTTCCTTCGCGGCTCTGACCAACATGCAAACGCTCGATCTGAAGAAGAACCGCCTCGAGTCGACGAGCGAGTGCCTCTCGAGTCTGCTCAAGCTCAAGTTCCTCGACCTGCGTCAGAACCGACTCGTGCTCTTCCCGCTGCTGCCCGTGAGCGCTGTGCTCGACCAAGTCTTCTTGGGCTACAACGCGCTCTCGAGCATCAACGAAGACTCGGTGCTGCGCGTCAAGGACTCGATCACCGTCTTGGACGTTCGCGACAACAAACTCAGCGACTTGCCGGCCACGATCGCGTGTCTGTACAAACTCAAGACGCTCGACCTGTCGAACAATGACCTCGTGGATCTTCCTCCTGGGCTCGGGTACCTGAAACACCTCAACCACATCATCGTCGACGGAAATCCGCTCCGCGCGATCCGCCGCTCAGTTCTCAGCGCTGGGTGTGAGTCTCTCAAGAAGTATCTGCGTACTCGCGGCGCACCTCCACCAGGAGTCGACGTACTCGAGGAAGAAGTGGACGAGCTACAACTACACCGCGAGCGTCTCGCGAGGGCCAACACAGCTGGACCAGCTACTCCAAGGAAAAACGGCGAGCTCGACTATCTCTTTCGCGACGCAGCGGCGTCGGGATCGCTGGACTTCTCCGACAAAGGCGTGCACGAGATCCCGAGCGAGCTTTATGAGAAGCAGACCCACAACTTTGCTGCGACGCTGCTGCATCTCAACCTCTCAAAGAATCGCCTCACTCACCTGCCAGCAGAGATCGGGAACCTCTCAGCGCTTGTGGTACAAGCTTAGTTTACTTATCGCGCATGGAGGAGCTTGCTGGTGCTGAGTTTGTTCGTTTGTCTGTGCAGTCGTTGACAGCCGAAGAGAACAGCTTGAAGAGCTTGGATCCATCCATCGCCGCTCTCAAGCATCTTCAACTGCTTCGCGTACGCAAGAACCAGCTCTCGCACGAAGCGGTTAATGTGTTTTTGCAGGCGTACTCCGGTGTCGGCGAGTCGCTCAAGGTGAGTGGCAGCGCCAGGTGATTCTCTCCTTCGTGTCGAGTAGACAACATCCCAGCACTAACCACAGTATCACTCGAGCTCGCAGGAGCTCGATCTCCGCAACAACGCACTGGTACAAATCCCATCGAACATCCGTCGCCTGCGCTCCATGGAGACGTTGCTGCTCTCGTTCAACAAGATTGAGTCCCTGGACGGGTTTCCGTGGTCCGAGCTCGCGAGTGTCAGCGTCGTGAGCGTCTCCGACAACAAACTGCGATCGCTGGGGAAGATCTACCACGTACCGCGACTCGCGTCGCTCTCGTTCGAGAACAATAACCTGGCGCAAGTGCCGTGCGAACTCGGCCTGTGCCCCAACCTGCGCGCGATCTACATGAGTGGGAACCCGCAGAAGACCGTGCGAGGCGGCGTGCTCGTCAAAGGCAGCTCCGAGGTCCTCGCGTATCTGAAGAACAAGTTCCCTCCGAACGCAGTTCTGCCGCCGCCCTCGCCGTCGGCAGCGTCACCTTCGCACACTGCTCGCGGATGCAACCAGAGTGACGATGGTTGGCCATCCTCAGCATCGTTTGCGCTGCCGACGTCCAAACCAGCGAAACCGGGTGAAGCGTACGCTGCAACAGGAGCTGGTGGTTCACGCGCGACGGTCGCCATCGGAACGGATGTTCGTGAGGAGAAGAAAGCGGTGGTGCTGCCACACTCGTCAGGTACTGACGAGATCCGCGCGACGCTCGTTCGCCTCACAGACCAGATCGCGGAGCTCGAGGAAGAGCTCGAGAACGTCGCGCTCTCTGCGCCGAAGCGGTTCGCACTGAAGAAGGAAGTCGCGCTGCTCCGCTCGACCAGGATCCGCGAAGAGCGGAAGCTCAAGCAGATGTGAGCGAACGATCTCCAAGAAAACGAGCGAGAGAGAGACACACACACACACACATCGTAGTACCCTTGTTAGTTGGTCACGTGGCGAACTGCTGCTGCTTGAGAACGCTTGAAGACGCCATGTTCGCTCACTTCACAGCAGCCAGCAGCATCGTCTTTCGTCACAGAGCTTATTAGAGCGACCCGCTGTGAGCGTTGCCGCTGGCGGCTGACGCATTACTGTTGGGTTGCTGCGCCGGTGTCTGCCGTCGCTTGTGGAACCAGCACTCGAAGATGAAGCCGAGGAGCGCGACGACGCCCACAGCGATACCGACGTACATGCCGCCGGAGAGCCCTGTGTGGACGTTCGACTCCTGCGTCGTATCGATGCCGCTCGTGGCGTTCGTCCTGCTGCCACTTGGCCGCGAGTTGTTCATCTTGCCCACGCCAGCGTCGCTGCTGTCGTCGTCTGCGCCAACTGTGCTCTCGAAGGACTTGGACGCGACGCTGCACTGCGTGAGCGTGACCGCGAGCTTGGTGCCGTCCAGAGACGTCTCCAGCGGTGCCGATAGACTCACGACCACCGAGCCGTTTGTGGAGTTGACGCTGGCCACGGACGCGGCGATCGCGCCGCCGCCTGCCTTCGAGACGTTCACTTGCACCGCCGACGTGGGACAATACGAGTCCGTCGAGACCGAGAACGTCGACGAGCCTGTCTCCAGATCAGACACGTCCGTGATCGACGGCGTCGGGCTCGAGAGCGTCCCGATGCCCGCGTAGTTGGACAGCGCGCTGGTGCCGACCTTGACCGCGACGATCATGGTCGTGGCCTCGCCGAGCGCCAAGTCGCACGTGAGCGCGCCAGAGAGCGCGATCTTGCCCGAGCACGACTCCTTGTCGCACGTGACGCCCGTGATGGGCAGTCCCTGCTTGACCGGCGTGACGCACGCGCTATCTGTGGCTTTGCCGCGGCAGATGTCCGCCGTGCTGCAGCCGTCGACCTGCGAGAGCCGCAGCGCCTTGACCTCCACCGCGCTGGCGCACACAGAGACGGGCGACAGCGTGCCTGCGCTCGCAGGCATCGCGGCGCCGTTGATCTCGGCGCTCTGCGCAACGGTGACGACCTCGGCGCTGCCACCGCTCTTGAAGGTCGCGAGTACGGCGTTGAGCTCGGCGCCGCTGCGCATCGCGAGTGCCCAGTCAATGGCGCTCTCGAGCTCCGCGGTCACTGCGCACTCGCCCGTGGTGGCGCACGCGCCGTTGGCCTTGAGCGCCTTGAGCTTGGGCACGAGCGTGTTGGCAGGGTCGCACGCCAGCGCGGTCTTGAGCCGGAACTCGAGCTGCGGCGCGGCGGCCGCATTGTAGTTGCAGAGGCGGAGCGCGAGCTGCGCGGAGCCGGCCGCGAGCCGCGTCCCCGTGTCTTCCACGATGCACGTTGTGGTGGCCGAGCACTCGCCGCACGCCTTCACGCCTGCAGGTTGTTTGTCTCAGTTTGGTCCAACGGCGGACGCAATAGCAATGCGAGAACAGAAACCAGAAAGCGCACCTTCAGCACCGCGGAACGCACACGCAGCTGCCGCCAGCGCCGCCGCCAGCGCGAGCGAGCGAGGTGCGACCATCGAAGCCGCCAGCAGCAGCAGAGAGCGCGAGAGTCGGAGTCGGAGGAGGAAGCGTAGTTGTCGCCTTTGAGCGTTTTCTCGCGAAAAAAGCCGGAAAATCGAGTGGTCTTGTGTGGTCCACGCCGAATATCAAGTTTTGTCACTGTAAGATATCCCTCCCGTTCTCGCACTCATATTCAACAACCGCGCAACACCTGAGAACATGAGTCGCGAGCTGTGGACGATCGAGCTGGGCGTGGGTGTGGGGCCGTTCCGGCTCGGCGCGAGCGTCGCCGAGGCGCTGCACGCGCTCAAGGTGCGCGCTCGGATCCATAACCGCGTTCGCTGACGCAGTGCTCACGATCGCGTCATCTCGCTTGCCGCAGAGCCGCCTGCCGGTGCGGCCGTTCGAGATCCGCTACAACGCGGCGGATCTCTACCACAGTGACGTCGTCATCGACTCGGCCGAGGACGGCTTCCGCGTGCGTCTGTCTTTCTCTATTGGATCCTGCTATGACGGAGGCAAAGGCTGATTGATACCTGTCTGATCCGTTTTGCAGCTCAAGTTCGACTCCGTGCGCCAGGTCCTGACCGCGATCGAGTTCTACGACGTGAACCGCGTCGCGCTCAAGTACGGACGCGTCGTGATCTTCGGCGGGGACGTCGCGGCCACGTTCATGTCGGTTTACAACGTGAGTGACGTAGGGATGGGTATATGCGCCAAGTGCGGGTGTGGGGTGGTGCTGATGCGCGTTCGCCGTGGTGTTGTTATTTGTTAGCTCTTTGGACCGACGTTCCCTGGACACTACGAGGCAGCGGACAAGGTATTCCACGTTGCACATACTCGGCAGGGTGCACTTGTCCTAACTGCAAGATTGTGGACGCCTCGTGTTGGGATGTGCGTGAACAGAGTTACTATCTCGGCTACGAAGGCGGTTGCATCAAGTTCCCGATTCCAGAGGAATACCGTCATCTCTACCAGAACGACACAGATCTCCCCATGGAGTTCCCGGTATGACTGCCGTACTGGCATCTTGTACTTCTGACTTTGTTGACACAGGCATTCGCGTTGTGGTTAATGTATGGCAGAACGGCTCGACACCAGCCGCGACAGGGCTGACAGTATTCGTAGGCGGGGACTATCGCGCGCCAGGCGCTCCACAACCCGCCAAGAGGTCGGTTCTGCGACGTGCTGTGTGTTCCAAAGGGCAGGTCGAAGTGCGCTAACGTTGTCGAGTATGTGGACGTGCAGACACTATTTCGAAGTCGTAGAGGTAGAAGTGGGCGAGAGCACGACGTCGTTCTCGTTCACAGGGCGAAAGCAGAGGATAGAGCTCGGATGGTCTCCACAGGTGCGCGCACAATCGTTGTGACTGTGCTATACCAAAGACTGCAACTTCTTTCCTCACTTGACCGTTCCCCATTCTGCACGGCGGAGCAGGAAGTCATGAGCGAGATCGGTCCGCCGGTCTCGGTGTTCCGTAAATCCGAGGACCCGAATGACGGGTGCGTGTTTCTCGTCGCAGGAACCACGACCACCATGGAAGCGTGCTAAAGGTGGTGCTATTCGTGCTGTGCCTCTCAGTGCGAGCGTCGCTGGCGGGATCATCGGGGAGTACTTCCACAACTACCAGCACCTCGGCATCGACATTCTGTACGACTCGCTGCACACGGTGTCGAAGGTTATCCTGAAGACGAACGCGCTCGGGTGGGTGCACACGCTCCGGATCGAAGAGTGCTGGACACCGAGCGAGCAAGTTTCTCACCATTGTACGATGTGCTGGCAGCCACCCCGAGTTTGGATCGTACAACAAGTGCAACTTCCGTCTGCGCTTCCAGTCAGCGTCTATTTTGCAGAAGTCAGGAATCAAGAAACACCGAACGTCGGAGATCACCCCCGAGACGCCGGTACGCTGCTCTGCTTGCAGTTGCATTCGACTCCGTGACATGACGATGTGCATGCCTTCGATCGGGGATGGCAGTGGAAGAGCATTCGCTCGATGTTGAGCGGAGCGGCGGACCTCCGCCCTGTCATTCACGACAACGGACTCGGTCTCCACCCGTTCGGCTCGAGTCTGTGCTACAGCCCGATTCCAGGTTGCATCTTCGAGGTACGCACTGCTTGCAAGGTTGGGTGGGTAGGTGGGTGTGTGGCGAGCAACTTTGTTTCACGACGAGTGGATGTGTCGTATGGCAGGTGATGAAGAACGGCTACGTGGCTAGTGTGACCCTGACAACCACTTGAGGCACCCCGAGCTTCGCGTGAGTGGCGTGAGTCCATGTGAGAGCAGAGCCGGCAAGAGGAAGAGTGACGAGCGAGACTCGCCTGTGCTGTGTGGCGATGCAGAGAAATCACCAGCCATCTCGACCTGCGGTTGACATGTTTTGTGTGTGAGCAGTTCGGTGGTCATGCGTCGAAATGTGTTGATTGGGTTTTGCACTTGACGAAGCAAGCTGCGTGCCAGGGCATGGCTGATCCGATCGGATCAGGAGTCAAGCGATCGGGTTGCTACTGAACAAGTGATATCTGTTCACAGTGATCCTAGTTCTGTAGAAATAAGGTGCAAACAGTATACTGGATTGTTTAACAGAGGTGCAAAACATTATACTAGGTTGTTTTACAGTGTAGCCACGCTATTATCTGAGTTTGAGCAAACGAAAAAGCGATCTTTTGCACAAAACCCTCAACAACATCCAAACACGGCTACAGTATCTGGTGCGCTACCATTTGAACGAGCGCCGGCACCGCGATCGACGCGCTCTACATTGGCATCCAGCTACTCATGTGTACACAAGAGCTTGGAGGAGGAGCTTGGAGCGAGCTGAAAGCGAGCAAGCGAGCGAGCGAGCTTTGTGCTCGTGGTTCCGCAATCGTTTCGTTTCGATGATGAAAGTGAAAATGCGCCGCCTCTGATTGGCCGAGACAGCTCATAATCGTATCTAAGCGGACGACCGACCTGTCCGACCCTGCAGCCACAAAAGCCCTCTTTCTTCAAGCAGTCGTCCTCATTCCCGATTTCGCGCCGCACCAAGCAAGCAGAGATCTTCCAAGTCCCCCTCCCCCTTCCGCCGCCATGTCGTTCGAACTCCCGAAGCTCAGCTACGACTACAACGCCCTTGAGCCGTTCGTGGACACGGACACCATGAACATCCACCACACCAAGCACCACCAGGCGTACATCAACAACATCAACAACTACATCGCCACGGTTCGTCGTATCTGATGAGGAAAGAGCGCGTCGAAAGCACTACTGTGTATGCTCACGACGATTGTGTGCGTCGCTCTCATCTCAGGACAAGGGCGCGGCGCTCAAGGGCAAGTCGATCCTCGAGGTCGTGCAGTCGGCCACGGAGGCGCCTGTGCGTAACAACGGCGGCGGCCACTACAACCACTCGTACGTGCATCTATCTCCCCCGTCTTCTTCTCTATCCACGACGTGCTAATATTCTGCATGAACACAGGCTGTTCTGGACGTGGATGACCAGCCCGGGCTCGACCAACACGGCGCCGCACGGTGCGCTGAAGGCTCGCATCGAGCAGGACTTCGGCTCGCTCGACCAGCTCAAGACGGAGTTCAACGCCGCCGCGTCGACCCGCTTCGGCTCGGGCTGGGCGTGGCTCGGCGTGAAGGCGGACGGATCGCTCGCGATCACGTCGACGCCGAACCAGGACAACCCGCTGATGCCGGGCGTGGACCAGCCGCTGATCCCGATCCTCGGTCTCGACGTCTGGGAGCACGCGTACTACCTCAAGTACCAGAACCGCCGCCCGGAGTACATCTCGGCGTTCTGGAACGTCGCCAACTGGGACAAGGTTGTCGAGTACTACGACAACTTCGCCTCGAAGGGCAAGCCGGTGGAGATTTGAACCGCTGGCAGCAAGCAAGTGACCGCGTCCCATCTGTGAGTCGTCGATCTCTGTGTATGTGAGCCGCGCACTTCTGGGAAGGAGCACGCGGTGGCCCCAGCAGCCAGCAACCAGCTGGGTAATGCATGGATGAATGAATGAAGCAACCGGCGCGGGGCATCATGCGCCGTGACTGTGATTGGATCAGCATGTCTGACTGCCTCCCGCTCCCTCCCTGCCATCGCCGTTGTCTACGCGTGCAGCTTGAACACCAGTGGCGTCACGCGGTGCTCGCCGTTGTCGGTATCACCTGCTAGCACACACACTGGCTGATCAGTCACACAAGCAGAAGCCTGCGGAGTGAGCTCATACAAGGCTACGTTCGTACAGATGGCAACGACGGAGTATTGCTGGCGCAGCGTCACAAGAGCGCTGACTTTGGTCGCTCCAGCCTCGTCCAGATGCAGCTGCGTGCCGTGCTGGTCCACGAGATCCACTCTCGTCACGCCCGCCGCGAGCTCTACGCGCCACATTCACGGCGAGTCAGCTCAAGGGGTGCTCTCATCAGGATCGCGATCTCCTCACAATCATGACGCACCCTTTGCGTGATGCGCTGCTGTGTTCACAACCTCGAGCTGCTTCTCCAACAGTTCGATCTGCGTCATCGTGGCGGCGACCTCGTCGTTCGGTTCGTCGTGCTGCACAGCGGCTCCCCTGGCGCTCGCCCTCGTCGCGCCGGGGGTCGTCGGGCGAGAGACGCTGCTCGGGGGTCGGGATAACGCACTCGCTGCAGTAGGTGCCGAGGACCCGAGCGACTCGGCCGAGCTCGTCGTCGAGCGTGTGGTAGCGAGAGCACCGGAGCCACCGGCACTCGCGAGGCTCCGGCGCCTCTGCTGCAGGCTCTTGCGCAGTGCGTCGAGCTCGATGCCGAGCTGGATGTGCTTGTGCTTGCAGACGTCGTCGATGTCGCGCATGCACGTGTTGCGCACGAAGCTCAGCAGGATGGCGCTCGAGACGTTCGCGTTGTACATTTTGACGGGCGTGCTCTCTGGTGGTGGGTAAGCGAGGCAGTGAACACAGCAATGCAGTAGTGGGCATTGAGAGTCACGAGCACCCACGCACGCACGCACCGAAGCCGTACTTGACCCAGAAGATCATGCTGCTGCTGTTACGAGCCAACTTGAAGCTGCTTCAAGAAGACGCTTCAAGATTGCCTTCACTCTCGCTTTGAGTCTAACTGAACCCACTCAAAGCGCAGGCTCGAGGCAAATCGCTTTTTCACAGTTCGAGCACACCAAGTCAAAGCACCCGCCAAGATGATGACGCCGCTCGTGCACCTGGCGCCACGGCCGCTGCGCCGGGCGCCGCTGCTGCTCCGCGCGCTCTCGGCCGCAGCGCCCGCCCCCGCGCCGCACACGCCGCTCGGCTTCAGCTTCAGCGGCGCCGGCTTCCTCACGGCGTACCACTTGGGCGTGGCGCTCGGGCTCGAGGAGAGCGGCGCGCTTGGCCCCACGTCTCGTGTCGCTGGCGCGTCAGGCGGCGCCATCACCGCGCTAGCGATCGCCGCCAAGGAAGTGAGCGTGCTGGAGATGCACGAGGAGCTGAAGACGCTGGCGGCGCTCTGCCGCCGCGACGGCACGCTCTGGAAGATCGAGGCGTACATGCGCGCGACATTCGATCACAAGTTCCGCGACGTGGCGCTCGCGCCGCTCAACGAGCGTCTCACGATCGCGGCGCAGCGTGTGTGGCCGGACCCCGGAGTTGTTCTCTGGAACCACTTCGACTCGGTCGCGGCGCTCGGCGACGCCATGATCGCGACGAGCTTCATCCCGTTCTTCCTGGCGCCGCGCGCCGCGACCAAGATCCGTGACGAGCTGTACGTCGATGGCGGGCTGCTGCAGCTCGTGCCGGAGCTCCCGGGGTACACGAAGGTGTGCGCGTTCCACGCGAGCGTGCTGCGCCGCCCGGACTACGAGATCAGCCCGTCGATCGATCCGAACTTCACGTACAGCTTCGTGCAGCTCGTGCGGGCTGCGCTGAATCCGCCGCCAGTGGAGATGCTGGACAAGCTCTTCCAGCTTGGAAAGCGGTCGGCGTTTCTCTGGACTGAGAAGCACGATCGAACTTGACATGGTCACCCGGCCCACACTCGACTGCTAGTACCAGCATCCAAGTGAAGGAGGCTGTTGCCGCGAACAGGAAGAAGCGCATTATAAAATCAGCGGCGAGTTCATGTATGTACCTCAAGTGAGACGAAGACGTCAGGACCTGCGATCTAATGGCTCAGTTGGCTCCGCATCGCTTCCTCCCGCTCTCTCTCGTCGTCGCTGCTCGACGACGTCAGTCCGGTCGTGGACGACGACGACGACGAAGACGAAGACGAAGACGACGACGACGAGCTCTCGTTCCCGTCCGAGTCGGAAGAGATCGCCGAGTCTTTCGCGTCCATCCTGTTCTCCGGCACTGTGATCTGCTGCGTTGTTTGCTTCTTCTTCTTTTTCTTGGTCGATCGCGGCGCTGGTGCTGGCGCGACCGCAGGTGCTGGTGCTTTCACTTCGCTTTTAGCAGCTGCTGCCTTCGCCTTGGAAGGTCTCGACCGTGGCTTTGCTGGAGCACGAGATGCCTTCTTCGCTCCCGTCGAGTCCTTCGCCCCGTTCTGTTTCCCCTTCGCCTCAACGACTGGTGCGTTCGCAACCACAGAGTGCACTGCCGCGGTAGCAGCGCTAGGTGCTACTGTCATAACGACAGGTGCCGCGGGCGGGACGACAGGAACAGTAGCAGCAGGAGGTGGAACGGGTTTTTTGCGTGGCCGCGGCGGTCGCTTCCGGGGAGGAGCAGGAGGCCGCGGCACCTGCAGCGAGTCGACCACAGGCGTCCACTTGTTCGGGCGCGTACTCGCCGCCAGCGTCAGTGCCAGCGACGCTCCTCCGTCGAGCCCACCAAACGCCGACTCCCCCACTTTCTGTCTCTTGAACGGCAGCTCGACCACCAGGGACGCACGATCGCGAATGCTATGCGCAATGGAAAACTCGTCGTTAGTAACGTGACACGTAAGGCAACCACCAGCAAGAGCCGGCGCTCGTACCTCTGCAGTTCTCGCTCCTTGGCTTCCTGATGCTGACGCCGCGCCAGCTGCTTAGCTGCCTCGAGCTTCCGAGCTTCCGCCTTCACGTACTGCGCATCCAGATCGGATAGTTGCCCCGGCTTGACCTGCACGTTAACGAACTGCGTCAGAAGCCAAACGCGTTCAATGCCATAGCGCTGCGATCGCAAGGCTGTGTGCGCACCGTGAGGTTGTTACAGAAGAGATACGGCACGGGATCCCGTCCGAAGATCGAGTCCTCCGAGAAGAGCCCCGGCAGCTTGAAGAGGTACATCGGGAACGCGAACTCGTCGGCCGCGCGCAGAGCGCTGCGCTCCTCCGCGAAGCACTTGTCGAGTCCCAGCGCGCGCTCGTGCTCCTGCTCTGTGTACACAAGCGCCTCGACGTCGTCCTCGAACACGTCCGACTCGCCCGAGTACTCGTCCGAGTCGTCGTCGATGTTCGCGAACAAAAGATCGTCTTCGTCGCGCGGGTCGAAGTGGTCGTCGTCATCTTCGTAGTCGTCGTCGTCATCGCGCGGCGGCGAGGGTGGAGGCGGCTGCGGGCGCGTTGGCGCTGGCGCTCGACGGCGCGCTGACGGCTTTCTGCGCGCGGATTTTCTGGACGGTGGCCTCTGCGCCGCAGCCGCCGACGCTTGAGCCGTTCTGCTGGCCGCGGAGAGCGGAGGCGGTGGCGAATCCGGCGGTGGGGGCGGCGGAGGAAGAGGCGGCGGTGGCGGCGGAGGCACACGCCTCGCGTCCACGGAGAGCGGGCGCGAGTCCAGCTCGTCGTCGCCGCTGGAGCTGCTGTCGCTGCTACCGCCGCTCGAGCTGCTGCTGCCGCTTGGGCTCAGGCTCAGGCTCAGGCTCGGCGGCATCGCGGGATCGCGAGGGAGCACACGCTGCACGCGCCTTCCAGGCGAGAAACCAACACACCACACCACAACACCATACCACACCATACCACACCATACCACACCATACCACACCATACCACCCATCCACCCACCCA
>JAASFH010000466.1:0-18135 GCA_023333695.1 Globisporangium yorkense
CTTTCTCTTGTACAAAAGAGTGAGCTAAAAAGTATCAGCTAAATCCAGAGATCCAAGGCTTGACTCGGTTTTACTATTGAATCGTCCAAGCGTCCGAAAAAATACGTTTTTTTTTAAATTTTGATTAATTTCAGTCCAAGCCTTCACTTGCGTTCAGTATCGAATTGTCCAAGGGGTTTATAACACTTAAAATATCAAGATATGGCTACATATTAAATTTTATTTGGACTTTCAGATGGCTAGATTCCGCACAGACAAATTTCTGTGCGGAAATGTAGAATTTCCATAGTGAAGCTCTATCATTCTGAAACGCGTTTCAGAAAAATTGTCTGTGCGAAATCTAGACATCTGTGCGCTGTACACTCTCATTTCCCATTTGGGAAATCGCCAAAAAGACTACTTCCAGGTGTCTTTTTGGCGATTCAATCTCAGTTTTGTATCTGCTCTTTTTGACAAGCATGGCGCCGATCCCGACGGCGCACGGGGCGCTGACGCCCCCGCTGTCGGCGCCCACGGCGAACGCAGCGGTGACTGCGGCGGTGCTGAAGGAGCTGGGGGCGCTCAGCCGACAGGCGGTGCCGAACGCGCAGGTGCTCTGCGCGGCGCTGGCCGCCGTCTCGCAGTGCTACGCGGTTCCTGTGCCTAGCCACTCGGCCGGCGCGGTCGCTGCTGCGCTGCACCAGCTGCGGCACCTGCTGGAGCAGCACCGATTGTACGCGGAGGTGGACGGCGCGGCAACCTACGCGGATCTGGCGGAGCGCGAGGCGCTCGGCCGCGGGCTGCGGCTGCTCTGGGCGCACGCGACCACGTACCAGCTGCACCATGCGCTCATCGACATGGTGCGCGCGATCGACTCGCTGCCGCGCGCCATCGCGTTCTGGAAGAAGCTGCGCAGACGCCGCGTGCGCGCGGTGCTGCAGGACGGGCCCTTCGAGTGGTTGCTGCCGAGGTGCGCTCGGAGAGAAGCAATATAGGAGGAATGTGGCTGCTAATGCGCTGGTGGTGGTGGTGCTGCTGCTGCTGACAGCTCCGAGCGGATCTCCATCGACGAGAAGATCTTGAGTCTGGAAGCGACGCTCGAGGAGCACTTGGTGCGTTGCGTGTGCGTAGGATCCGAGTGCATGAGGGCTGATGCAGTCGTACTGACGCCTTGATGTCACGGAAGAAAAAAGTGGGCATGCTCAAGGAGCAGACGGCCAAGTCCATGAGCAGCTTCGTGGACTACGAGCAGCTGCTGGACGACATGTGCAGCGGCATGCGCCTGCTCGAGCTCGCGTACAGCACGTTCGGGATCTCGGCGCCGCGCAAGGGCCACGGGGCGTTCATGAAGATGGACGCGCTGCTGAGCTTCTCGTTCGAGCTCGGTGCGTGAGAGAGTGTGTGTGGAGGGGAAAAGCCTCGTTCGTACCGGCACCAGT
Organism: Globisporangium yorkense; assembly: GCA_023333695.1. Classification (NCBI taxonomy): domain Eukaryota; phylum Oomycota; class Peronosporomycetes; order Pythiales; family Pythiaceae; genus Globisporangium; species Globisporangium yorkense. The sequence goes on from JAASFH010000466.1 coordinate 1,419, forward strand.
ATGTTCTACAGGGAGAAGCTCACGTGCTGCTCTACTTCTAACACTAGGCGACCTCGTGTTCGCGCCGGGCGCGAATGGCGTCGCAACCGCCGAGGACGTACTGGCGTCGCTGCGGCGTCTCGAAGAGAACCTGAACCGCTTCAAGCGCGCGCAGGAGGACTTCACCGTGTGCTTTAACAAGGCGATGGCGCCATGCCGCATTCCTTCCAAGCTGCGCCAGCGGTGCGTTGATACTGGAGATGATGAGGCTCGAAGAAGTCTACGCAGAGGTGCTGACTCCGCTCCTGTTGCGTTACGTGACGACGGTGTTGACGCAGGTGGGTGCAGGTGACGGTGGCGGCGCTGTGCGTGACGACGGGCGGCATCTGGGCGCTGAAGAACCAGAAGGAGTTCCAGGCTGCGGCCAAGACCTTCCGCGAGGCAATGCACGAGTTCCTGAACGAGCACATGGTCGAGCCGATCCAGTACGTGGCATACGCTTCATGCAGAAGTCATAGTGGTTGCGGTGAGGACTAACCTGATCACTACGTGCGTCCTGCTTGATCCCATCGCCAGAGCGATCGTGGGCGAGGTGATCCTGAACCAGAAGCCCGAGATCCAGGACCCCGGCGCGCTGCTTGACGCGAAGCTCAGCCTCCAGCGCATGCTCTCGGACTTTGTGCGCGACACGAACCCGAGCGCGACGCCACAGGAGCTACAGCGCGTGATGACCGACATGGACATGTCGGTCGTGTCGCTCCAGTACGAGAAACAGATCTCGAGCGCGCTCAGGAACCTCATGTCGGGCGACATCGTGCGCATGCTGCTGATCCAAGTGCAGTTCATCAAGAAGGAGCTCATGGTGGCCATGGGCGCCATCGACGAGCTCATGCACGCGAACCAGCTCAACCTGCAGCTCATGGCGACCGTGCCGACGTTCATCGTCTTCGGCGGGCTCTACGCGCTCACGAAGAACCTCTTCGCGTACATCTACAAGCGCACAAGCGAGCGCCTGTTCTACGACCCGAGCGAGATCGCGGGCTTCCTGCGCACCAACCTGCGCGACATCGAGCGGCTGCTCAACAAGCAGAACCGCGGCGGCGCAACGCTCGGCGTGCGCGATCTCGGGTTCCTCATCCTGCTGCTGCACCAGCTGCGCGACATCTTCGAGAGCTACAAGGCGTTCTTCCACGAGGACGAACAGGAGCGCTTCGAAGAAGACCTCAACGACTTGATTGAAGAAGGACTACTCGTGGCGCAGCAGCTCGCGGTCATCCAGCGCATGTACCACTCGCACCCGTTCCTGCAGAGCACCAAGCTCTCGGCGCGCTCGCTGCTCAGCTAGAGAGACGCACACGCCACTCTGCCGTCGACCGAAGTCAGCAAGCAAGCGACCGATGTCACGATATCACGAGCGCTGCTGTGAGGCACTGCTCTATGCCAGCTGGTAGTCCTGCGGCGAGTAGTACTCGGCCAGCAAGCGGTAGATGTAGGAGGGCTGGTGCGCGCCGGTGTTGGTAATATACAGGCTCACGAACTCGGGCGGCACGTAGTCGTACGCCGGGTTCAGCACCTCCAGCTGCCGACGAACACGAGCAAGAGCGTCAGCACTGCCACCGCACAGACCAACAAGAGCCAACCAGCACGCACGTACATTCTCGACCGTGTCCTCGTAGTTGTAGATGTTGGACGGCGCGATGAGCTCGTGGAGCACGTCCAGGTCGTGGCCGTAGAGCGGACAGAGCTTGATGAGCCCCGCGACGCACACGACGGGCACCGAGTACTTCTTGGCGGCCAGCGCGATGTTCTGCAATCCCGACTGGGCGATGAGCCCGCCGTTCGCCACCACCGCCGCCGCCGGCACCACCACCTTGTTCACGCGCGCCATCATGGCGAACACGGCGCTGTCCGGGATGACTGTCACATCGATGCCCTGCTGCGCGAGCGAGTGCGCCATGCGCTGCCCGTTTAGCGTCGGCGCCGACTCGACGACCATCACCTTGAACTGCCGCTTCTTCGCCGCTGTTTGCAGGAACTCCTCCACTGACGTCGACTGCCCGAACGTCAGGATCACCTCGCTGCGCCGCAGAGGAGGAAGGCGAGTGGTCAGCTCGACACGCATCACAACCATAGCGCTCCCATCACGCGCACACACACTCACTCGGCGTGGATGTACTCCATCGCTTGGTCCGCGATGTTCACGTGCAAGCTGTCGATCTCGTCGATGAGCTCGGCGATACCTTCGTTCACGGACTGGCGCACGCGCGCAGCACAGCAACACAAGTTAGTATGGAGGATGTCTGCAGGCAGAGTCCCAACCAGACGCACAAGCTTGAGGTCTGCGATCGGGATCGAGAGGTCCGTGTCGGTACCCGGGGTCAGGATCGTGCCGAGCGAGCGCGCCGACTGGTAGTTGTGGTTGCTCTTGGGCGCCGCGTCCAGCAGCGCCGACTTGCTCTCCGCCTCGGTCTTGAGCGCGCCGAGGTACTCCTCGCGGATGATGTAGAGCACGCGGCGCACCACGTTGCCGATCGCCAGCTCTGCGTGGGTATTACAGTAAGACGTCAGCTTGTCGGTCCCATCAGCGACAGCAACGACAGAGCGAAGCGTACCGCGCGAATGCGCCTTCGTGAGCATGTGGCCGAGCTGCCGAACCTTGTCCATGATCTCCCCGGCGGTCGTCCACTCCACGGTCTCGATCTGCGCCCCACAGCGTGTTAGTAGGCAGGTCGTTAGACCCTTGTACACACCGGAGTCGCATACAACGCAACGCAACGCACCACGCGGCTGAGCAGCATCGTCGTCTTCTTCGCCGTGTCGTACGAGCCCTTGAGCTGTCTGCGGGGGGCGCGCGAGAGAGAGCGCGTCAGTGTATCCGTAGCAGTGTTACCAACCACGATTGGTGCCCAGACAGACAGGACATCCGCACCGGCGCTTGAGGCTCAGCACGAGGTCGTCGACGCTCGCGCGCACGGCGGGGCGCTCCGCCAGCCAGCTCTTGAGCTCCGCCATCGCTTTTTCGGAATTGTCCTACCCGCACAGTACAAAGGTGTCCTGTCCGCACAACGTACAAACCTGTCCTGTCCGACGAACCATTCGCAGCTTATACTTGAGGTTTGTATGCAGCACATAATTCATTCTTTACGAGCACGAAAGAGCACAAGCATGGATGCGCTGCAGCGCGTGCTGGCGGCCAAGAAGCGCGAGCTGGCGGCCGCGAAGCCACCGACGGCCGTGAAGGAAAAGTATCTGCGCCGCGCAGAGGTGGAGGCGCTGAGGGCGGAGGCGGAGGAGAACAAGCAGCAGCAGCAGGGGAGTCCCAAGAAGCGCCGGCTCGAGAGCAGCAGCAGCAGCAGCAAGGCGAGCAACGGCGACCGCGGAGAGCAAGAGCAGGAGCAGCTGGAGGAGGAGGACGCGGCGGTGGCAGTGCTGTCGCTGCCGTGGCCCGAGATGAAGCGGCGGCTGCGTGAGCTCGGCGAGCCCATCACGCTCTTCGGCGAGAGTGCGCGCGCGCGCGGGGACCGGCTGCGGCGCGCGGAGCACGACGCCGCGTCCCGGCAGGAAGATGAGCTGGAGGGTGGCCACCGCATCCGCAACCGCTTCGTGGGCCACGGCGGCACACAGAAGCAGCAGGACGACGACGACGACGACGACGACGACGCGGAGAACGCGGACGACGCTAATGACGCCAACAAGAGGAGAGCAGGAGGTGCCGTGAGCGACGCCTTCGCGAACAAGCGCAGCAAAAAGACGGCGACGACGACGCAGGACGAGGGCGGCGACGGGGACGGGGACGGGGACGATGAGAACGACCTCGACAAGCTCGTGTACCGGTTCTTCAAGACGATGCTGCAGTCGTGGGAGCGCGACCTCGCGGACCGGCCGGACCACGTGAAGCGCACGGCGCAGGGCAAGATCGCGACCAAGACGATGAAACAGTGCAAGGACTACATCCGGCCGCTCTTCAAGCTCTGCAAGCAGCGGCAGGTGCCGCCCGACATCCTGCCGAACCTCGTCGAGATCGTGCGGTTCTGCAGGCAGGGCGAGTTCGTGCTGGCGAACGACGCGTACATCAAGCTCGCGATCGGCAACGCGGCGTGGCCGATCGGCGTCACGATGGTCGGCATTCACGAACGCACGGGGCGCGAGAAGATCAACTCGAACAAGCAGGCGCACGTGATGAACAACGAGGCGCAGCGCAAGTACCTCACGTCCGTCAAGCGCCTCGTGTCGTACGCGCAGTCCATCTCGAGCGCACTGCCGTCCAAGAAGGTGGGCTAGCAGTTATGTGGTGCTGACCAACCTGTAGCCAGACATGTGCATGCGAGTCGACGATCACAGGACACCACAGGACAAGAGAGAAGTATCTATCGCCTAGCGTCAGAAGCACTCGTTCACTGGAGCTTGTCGCCTAACCAACTACAGTCGGCGGCTCCTTGCGCTCACGCCGGCGGCTCTTGCTTGACAGACTGTCCTGGTGGCGAACCTCCGCGCGCCGGCGGGAACCCTCCGCCGTCCCCGTGCAGAGGAGGACCGCCCTGGAACTGGAGCGGGAAGCCGCCACCGCCGCCGTCACCGCCGCCAGCTCCGTTGTGTGGGAAGTGGTGCTGGCCGCGCTGCGCCTTCTGCGCGAGGAAGCCGCGGTAGTCGTGGTGGATGCCTGCGAGCAGCTCGCTCGTGAGGTCGTACGCGATCCGGAAGCTGCGCTCGTTGTCGGCCGACACCAGCACCACCAGCGGCTCGTTCATTTCCTCCACGCCGCCCTCCTTCGAGCCAGAGCCGCGACCGCGCACGCGGATCTTTGCGCCCCCGCCCGCCTCGGCGCTGATGCGCTTCATGTTCGCTCCAGCGTGTCCGATGATCCGGCGAGTCACGCTGAATTCGCTCTCGTTCTCGATGCCGACGACCATCTTCTCGAGGAACCCCGGGCCGTTCGGGTCCTTCGGCAGACTGGACAAGGCGCTGCTCGCGCCGCCAGGTGCCATCGGAACGTCACCGCCACTGCTTCCTCCACCACCCATGTGCGGCGGCGGCATCCCCATCCCGCGCATCTGCTGCTGGTTCGGAGGCGGGAAGGCACCCACAGACCGCTCGGCGAAGACGTCGGCGAGCTGCTGCGTCACCTCGAGCGTGAGCGCCCCCATGCGCACGCCGCGGTCGCCGACGATGCTCTGGATCTGCGGGTCCGCGGACGAAATCGCCGGCGCGTTCAGCGACACTGCGAAGTGCACCTGCACCGGGAACGGCGATGGCGTGTTCGGCGCGTTGCTGAACGCTCCAGGCGCCAAGTTCATCACGATTGGAGACACAGCTTCGAAGATCCCGAGCAGGTGGCGGTCCGACATGTTGAGCAGGAACAGCGGTGCGCCTGGGATCACTTGTTTGGCCGCGTTCGCCTCCTGGTCCTTCGCCAGCCCGAAGATCATCCGCCCGAAGCACTCGTCGATCGTCGCGTTGTTGCACGCGAAGATGAAGCCCGGCAGCACCATTCGCGGAGCCGGTGGCCGTTCGGGTTTGACGAAGCTCGCACTGTCGCCGCCGCGGGGGCCGTGATGCTGCTGATGATGGTGGTTGTCCCGGCCGCCGCCCCGCGCGTCCTTCTCGCCCTTCGGGAACGGCCGCAGCTCCTTCTCGCCGTGCGCGAAGTGGCACTCGTCTCCGAACGGACAGCTGCCCTGCTTCTCCCAGTGCTTGCAGATCGCGATCTTGTAGAACTCGTTAACGGGCTGCGCCTTCCGCCGCTTCACGTTCTCCTCGTCCGCGACCTTGGACTGCAGCGTGAAGTCCGCCGTTTCCGGGCACTCCTCGCGCGCGAGCTTGATGTGTCTGCAGTGCAGTGCGCCACACGTGAGACCACCAGCTCACACCACATACGTAGCCAGCAGAGGAACGCACCGGTAGCGGCAGCTCGAGCCGTGCGAGCAGAACCCCTGCTTGTAGAACGCGCACTCGACGCGCTCCTCGTCTGGCACGTGGCGGAACGGACACTCAGGCACCTGGCACTCCATCCCCCAGCGGCACTCGGGCATGCGGGACATGTCGTACTGCCATAGAGATAGTCAGTCAATGCGCTGCGACTCTTGCTCAGCAGCAGCAGCAGTGAAAGTTCCAAAGACACACGCACCTGGTGCAGGAACTCGCAGCTGTCGCCCTTCATGCAGAGCGCGCGCAGCCAGTGGCGACACACGACCGTGCCGCGCTTGAAGTCCTTCCTGCCGCCGTGGCCGCCGTCGTCGTCCATGGCCTCGTCCGTCGGCAGCAGCGCCTCGAAGTCGAACGTCAGCACGCGCTCCTCGTCCTCGCGCAGCAGCAGACCGAGCACCATCTTGACCGTCTTGTGAGCTTGGTGTCGAGGAAGGAACGCTTTCGTTTTCACGTAAAATGACTGATTGATGAAAAGTAATGTAAAGCTGGCCCAAATGTCCAATGTGATTGGTGTCTATTCCATAACTACCCAATCGTCATCCAGCATCCATAATAGATAGCCAATTGCTGGCGCCTACCATAATGTATGGCCAATAGCTGATGTCAACCATAATGGACAGCCAATGGCTGGTGCCGGCTAAAGATGGCGGCGCCTGGAGCGGCGGACGTCGAGGAGGGGGATCAAGTCAACTTGTTGCACTTGGCAACGAGGATGCCATCGGCAGCTCCAGCGCTCGCTGTGCAGGACGACGGTGACGACGACGAAGAGTTCGAGTACTCGGACGAGGAGGAGGACGACGACGATGTGGCGTGGGAGGACGTGCAGCAGGAGGCACAGCTCAGGGCGGACAACGACGCTGGTGCTGGGGATGATGAGGACGACGAAGCACTTGAAAGTGCAGACGACGGCGGTGATGACGACGACGGCGACGAGGACTACGAGCAAGAGGAGGAGGACGCCGAGCAGGGCGACGACGAACGCTTCAAGACAAAGGCGCGCGCGGACCTGCAAAAGGTCGACTGGGAGCAGGTGAACCGCGCGCTGCGGCAGGAGGCGCAGAAGGCGGAGGCGGCCACGGCGGCGCGCGGCAAGCGGCGGCGCGCACTGCGCCTGAGCAAGGCGGACAAGGCGCGCGAGCTGGCGCTGCACGAGAGCCACCTGCTGCTGCTGCTCGCGACGCAGCTCCAGTGGAACGCGCTCTGCCAGGCGCCGGTGCTGCGTGCGCTGCTGCTGTCGCTCACGGCCGAGAACGGCGGCGGCGCGCTCGACTTTTACGCCGAAATGACGCGCCAGCCGCTCAAGTACGCGCTCAAGGTGCTCGTGCGCTGGTTCCACCAGCACTTCCGCGTGCTGACAGCAGCGGAGGCGGCGGTGGCGGCGGCGGCGGCTGCGAGGGCCGAGGAGGAGGAGGAGATGCGAGCGAGCGGCAGAGCCAGAGAGCTGCTGACGGAGGCGCGGCTGATGCAAGTGTTCTTCGACCGGAAGGGCCGAGACCACGAGTTGGCCGTGCTGTTCACGGCGCTGTGCCGCTCGCTGCGCCTCTACTGCCGCCACACGTGCGCGCTCGACGCGCTGCGCATGCGGCAGACGACCGCGTTCGAGGCGGCGTCATCGACGTCTCCTGGGACGAGGGGCGACCGAGTACGAAAGCGGCCACGCACACAGTCGGCGCAGGCAGCAGGAGCGGATGCTGGTGGCGACGACGAGCAGGCGGTGGTCGAGGCGACGCAGAGCTTCTGGGTCTGGTGCGAGGTGTACGACGAGAAGAGGCGCGTGTGGCTGCACGTGGACGCGGTGCGCAAGGCGGTCGGGCAGCCTCAAGAGGTCGAGGCGCTGCGCGGCAAAGGCGCGCCGCTCAGCTACATCGTGAGCATCACGCCAAGCGAACACCTCATCGACGTGACGCCTCGGTACGTCGGGAGGTGGAGCAAGTGCCTGGAGCTGCGGATCGCGCACGAGTGGATGGCGCGCGCATTGGAGCAGCTAAACCGCGAGAGGAGAGGGCGTCGGCGTCTTCCTCCCATCGGCCACAACCCGTTCGAGAGCAGCGAAGCGGAGGAGCAGGCGCTAGTGGAAGAGCAGACCAAGCTGCTGGCGCTGACCGAGTCGGAGGAGATGCCCACGAGCCTCGAGGCGTTCAAGAAGCACCACTTGTTCTGCCTCGAGCGCCACCTCGGGCGCTTCGAGTGCGTCCACCCGCGGAAAGCAGTCGGGATCTTCAAGGGACAGCCCGTGTTCCTTCGGCGGCAGGTGCAGCTCACACGGTCGTCGTACCAGTGGCGGCGGCTCGGTCGCGAGGTGCTCGAGGCCGAGCAGCAGCAGCCAGCCAAGTGGTACGCGCGCGGGAAGCAGCAGGGTGCTGACTCTGGCAGCGACTCGGACGCGCCTCCTCCGACAGGCAGCAGCAGCAGTGACGGGCGGCGCGCGATGTTCGGCGTGTGGCAGACGCGCGCGTTCGTGGCGCCGCCGGTGGTCAACGGCGTCGTCCCGAAGAACTCTTACGGAAACATCGAGGTGTGGAGCGAGGCGCACGTGCCCCGTGGCGGCGTGCACGTGCGCTTGCCGCGCATCGAGAAGGTGGCGCTGGAGCTCGGAGTGGACTTTGCGCCGGCGGTCGTCGGGTTTGAGGTGCGCGGCGACCGCAACGTGCCGCAGACGGACGGCATCGTGGTGGCGGAGACGGCGCTCGAGCTGCTGCTGGACGCGCACGCGCACGTGCAGCAGGGGACGATCGAGCGCGCGATCGCGAAGAACCAGACGGTAGTACTCAAGCGCTGGGAGCGGCTCGTGAAGCGCCTGCTGCTGCGCCAACGGCTCGAGGACGATTATGGCGTCGTGGGGGGGTGCTGATACTGCGTGAGCTGTCATCAGTGGTGGTGGTGATGTTGGAGACGTTCGTCAGAGGCACTTCAACTTGGCTGTACGAATGTATGGTAGTGATAAAAATGAGGGAACTCACTTGTTTTCTTCATTATCGATTTCCAGCCAGCAAAAAGATCGCGATCTTTCAGAGACAGCGCCGCGAAGAGCCACGCAGCACGCGAAGGCGATACAAGTCCCGCGTGACCACTTCCTCATCACCACCATCGGAGACTCTCACGCGGGGTAATGATGGAGACCACATGCTTGCGACGACGGAGCAGCAGGCGACAATGGCTGCGGACCAGGAACCTCCTCTTCATCACCATCGTCGTCGTCCTGCTGCAGCTGCTCACAGTCGCAGCAGATTCGTCGCCTATCAAGAAACCCGCAAGCTTCGTGACGCCGACACGCGGGTCCGCGCACGCGCTGACGCTCTCGACGGTCGTGACAGACGCCGCGGAGCTGCACTTCGCGGTCGTGGCGTCGGGACACGCGCCGTTGGATGCGAGAGCCATCAAGAGCGCGGTCGAGCAGTGCAGCGCAGCGAGTGACGACGCTGAGGCGGGCGCCGTCGCCGGGCAGCTCGCGAGGCCACCGACGACAGCTCAAAACGGCCTCGCGGTCGTCACTGCGAGCACGGTGGCGGTCGCGAAGGCGCAGAAGGTGGAGCGCTGCATCACGGGACTGCAGCCCAACACGAGCTACGACGTGTATTTTGTCGCCGAGGTGTCAGGTAGCAACGGCGTCTTCGGCCCCGTGCAGTCGGTGCTGCGCTCCACGACGCACCCGGAGCCACCGACGCTTAAGGTGACTGCCGTTCGTGCGGCCAACACCTCGGCGACGACGCTCGAAGTGAACGCGACTATGTCGGCGCCTGGACGGGTCTACTTGGCGCTCGTTCCCAGCGCGGAGACTGAGCAGCTTCAGCAGCAGATGTCACCGTCCGATATCGTGAGCAACCGCAGCTTCTCGGAGCTGCCGAGCGTGTTTGCGCTGCACGCCGAGAACGCGTGGACGCAACTCACTCTCCACAAAGTAGTGGAGGGACTCACGTCTGCGACGCTGTACGATATACTCTTCGTCACCGAGGCGACCGGGGGTGGAGACGTGCGCAGCAACGTCACTCGGCTGTCTGCTGCGGCGCGGACGCACGCGCTTCCTCCGGACGTCACGCGACTCGCATGCTCTCCGCAGAACGCATCCGCTGAGGCTCTTGTCGTGGACTACGAGCTTGCGTTCGATGCGTTGGACGTGGCTCGAGCGAGCGCAGAGAACCTCGAGTTCTTCGCTTTCGACATCCACTACACAGCTGCGAAGATGTCGCCATCGTCCGGGTCCAGTCACGTGTCAGCTCCTGACGCACCTGTGCTCACTGATGAAGCAACAGCATCGTCGACATCAGCTACAGCGGATGAAGCGCAGGTCGTCCGCGGGAAGTTCTCGTTCGGAACCTTCTCGAGTATCGAGCAGTTCCACGAGCAGCTCGTGGTTCATCAACGTGACATCATCTCTGGGCTACTGAGCGGCACGAGCTACTGGGTGACGCTCGTCGCGGAGACAGCCTCTAGCCACGGTCTCGTCGGCAAGGAGAAGCGCGCGTCGCTACCGTCGGCCACACACGAACGCGCGCCGCCGATCCTGTCTGCCAGCGCGACCGCTGCAAACGGCAGCGTCACGTCGCTCGTCGTGACGGCGGAGCTGGCGCGCAGAGGCAACGTCCACTACCTCGTAGCGCCTCGAGCAACCATCTCTGTTCGCCACCACTTCCGCGACGCGCCGAGCATGGCGCACCTCGCAGACCTCGTTCGGCGCGACGAGTCCTCGGAGTTCGTCTTCGGCGCGATCCCGTTCGATCCGCTTCAGTCGGGAGCTCTCGCCACTACACTGACAGGAGACAGCTCGTCGTCGTACACGTCCACGTTCGTGGTCGAAGGGCTTCAGGACGCCACCGCGTACTTGGTGGTCGTGATGCCCGAGACGCACGGGAGCCATGGCGTGTTCGGCAAGCCGTTCGAGCAGCTGCTCGAGGCGCAGACGAACGAGAACGCTTCTGAGGTGGTGCTGTGCGCTGTCGAACCGGTGGATGGCTCGACGACGAGCATCGAGCTGACGGTCGAGATGAGCAAGCCCAACGACGTGCTCTTCTACTGCCTGTCTGCGGAGCTCCCGCTGGCAATCGAATCCAAGGACTCATGCCACGAGGCGAACAAGGAATCCTTCCAGCTGCTTGCGCGCGGTATCCACGGAGGCGCGTCCGGCAGCACGTTCTCATTCGTGGTCGGGAACCTCACGGAGGACAAAGTTCACTACGCGAGCGTCTTCGCCGAGAATGCGCTGCGCAACGACGTGCTCAGCGCCTTGAGCTCGCTGACGCTCGAGGTGAAGACCCACAAACGAGCTCCGGCGATCACGAGCGTGAGAGCGCAACCCGTCGCGGCGTCCACGGATCGCATCACAGTGTCCGTAGTCGCAGCAGAGCGATGCCTCGTGCACTACGCCATCATCGAGACTCCGGAAGGCGACGCGCTACCACCTTCTGCGAGCAGCGACAACGGATCAGCTGCTGTCGGAGACGACCTCCCGTCGCCCGGGACGATCGTCAAGGAGAACTGGATGATGGTCTCCAGCTCGACGTCGTCTTCGCCTCGTCAAGTCGAGTTCGTGAGCCATGGGCGCGCGTTCGCCGCAAGAGCGACCGAGAGCTTCGTCGCTGCGAAGCTCAAGGCGAACACGACGTACACGGTCTTCGTCACGACCGAAACAAGTCTCAAGGGAAACGCGAGCGGCGTCTACGGAGACGTGCACGCCACACGCGTCACGACGTTCGCCGCGGCGCCGAAGATCGTCAAGGCGACCGTGGATCCGGTTGGTGATCGCACAGACAGCGCGTTTGTGAGTGTGAATCTGTCGGCGCCAGGCATCGTGCACTACTTCCTCAGCGACGTCGACTTCGCCGACCCTGCTGCGATTCGCTACGACGACGAGAGCGCGCAAGCAGCCGCCGCGCCGCCGAGTATGCCGTATACACTGCGCGGCGAGTTCTCCATCTACAAGGCAGACATGGCCATGGAGATCATCAACGGGACGAACGACTCGCAGCCGGTTCAGCCACTCGTGTTCGTCGGCAACGTGACTGTGTGCGGACTGCGCAGCGGCGCGACATACCACGTGTCGCTCACGACCGAGACGCACGGTAGTGACGGCGTGTTCGGTGACTTCCCGCCGCCGATCCTTGTCACAACGCACTTGGCGGCGCCGACGCTGACCCACCTCGCAGTGACGCCGAAGGCTGGGTCCAGCAGTTCGATCGCGATCGAGTTGGCGCTCAGTCGATTCGGCGAAGTGCACTACGCGCTCTTCTTCCGCGAGCTCGTGCGCGACCACAGCGACGCGCTTCTCGAAGAGAGGTGGCGTCGTCTCTTGCAAACCGACGAAGAAGAGCAGAAGAGCGACACGACAGCGCCGATCAACGTGACGGATCAGCACGCGTGGCCGCCAGTAGCGAGCAACTTCAAGCTCGCGGCTTTGAACGCGTCACTCTTGAAGGCTGCACCGTTCGACGTCCTCGGTCGCGGTGTGTGGGAGAACGGCACGATCTCCGTGTCACGCGACGACGTGGTCACGGGCAGGCTGAGCGTGAAGGAGATCAAGGGGCTGCCGCCGAACGCTGTCTTCGACGTGTGTCTCGTGAGCGAGACCGCTGGCAGCGATGGCGTCTTCGATTGGACCGACAGCGACCGCGCGTGCCATCGCGTGAAGACCCACGCTGACTACTCGAACCAGTCGGCCCTGATGGACGAGATCTCCGTGCAGCCCGTCGACGGCCAGACCGGGAGCGTCCGCATCGAGCTCTCGATGTCCAAGCTGCCTGGAGCTCCCGCACGAGTGTTCCCAACTGACGACAGTGTGGATGCAGCTGAGCTCCTCAGGCGCTTCACGGTCGCGACAGGGAGGATGCCGTACTTCATCCTCGCGGACGGCAAGGAGGCACGCAGGGACTACGTGTCCAACTCGTTCTCTCCACGCAACGTGCACGGTACCGAGCGGTTCGCTGCAGGCTTCAAAGAGGCCGTCGCCGGCACGAACAGCGTCGTCGCCGCCGGCATGCTCACCACCGTTCACAGCGAGAACGCGTCGTTCGTCACCCTGACGCGCGAGATCCGTGAGCTGCAGCCCAACCACCCGTACCTGCTCTTCTTCGCGTACGAGACGAGCGGCAGCGGGGGCGTGTTCACCACCGTGAACCCGCACAAGTCGCGCTCGAACGACCCGAAGCGCGAGAACGACGCGATCGAGGTGACGACCCACGAGAGCGCGCCGACGCTGACCAAGTACGCGGTGGTACCGACGTTCGGGAACACGTCGCGGATCACGGTTAAGTTCGACGTGGTCTGCGCTTCGTGTAAGCAAGCGCTGGTGCACGTACTGGTGTACCCCGAGTCGTGTGCTCGCCCGTCGATCGAGCTACTGCATGGTAGAACGAACACCAGCGAACCAGACGAGATGGGGCGTGGTGCTGAGACTCCACCTCGCTTGGACGAACACGAGAGCGATACCACGCAAGATGACGACCCCGACGCAGCGCTGTCGCTCGCAGATCGCTGCCGCACTCCGCTTGCCAAGCGAACGTTCGTCGTGGAGATGCACGACCGCGACCACAAGATGCTCAACGTCGAGCGCGACATCGTCGACCGGCGCATGCGCGCCAACGCGACGTACACCGTGTTCCTCGCGACCGAGACTGCAGGCAGCAGCGGCGTGCTCAGCGACCGATTCGTGGAGACAGCGGTCAGGACGTTCGCACCAGCGCCGGCGTTCAAGTACATACGCGTGGCTCCGCGCAAGGGCTCGACGACCGAACTCGTGCTCGAATTCGAGCTCGAGACGCCGGGCGAGGTGCACTACATGTGCGGTGTGAGCGGCAACCCGGAGCTGAACGTCACGTCGCCGTACAACGTGAGTCGTAAGACCCGTCCCGAGAAGAACGCCCCCAAGCTGCACGACTACGCTCGCGACGTGGTGCGCACGGTGCGCAGCGTCAAGATCGACCGCGCAGGTGCGAAGCACGTCGAGGTGCTCGACCACCTCGTCGCTGGGACGAGCTACGACCTGTTCGTTGTCGCGGAGGCTCCCGAGAGCAATGGCGTCTACGGCTCCGTGCTCAAGTTCCCGGAGGTGGCCACGCACGCGAACCCGCCGATTCTGCTGGCACACACCGCGCACCCGACACCGGGGAGCAAAGCTAGTCTCACGGTCGGCTTCCGCGTGGATGCCCCCGGCGCAGTGCACTTTTCGGTCGTCGAGGCGACCCACTGGCCGCGCACGATCCTCGTGGCGAGAGCGAGCGACGTGTACGGCAACCGGCTCGCGGTCCAGGAGCAGTTCGTGGCAAGAGAGACCGTCGTCGTGGACGAGATGAGCATGGGGGCAGCGGGCGACAGCGGCTGGCGTGAGGTGAACATCACCGTGCCTCGCTCCGGCGCCAACTACACGGTGTACCTCGTGACGGAGACAGCGGCGAGCGACGGAGTGTTCGGCACCGTTGCGTCGCACCGCGACGTGCGGTCGCATGGTGAGCCCCCGACGGTGCTCAAGCTCGCAGTGACACCCACAGACGCGCGCGTCGACGCGCTCACCGGATCCATTCAGCTGACGGAAGCAGGACACGTGCACTACCTCGTGCTGCCCCACCGCCGCCGCCTCTCAGAGCGGGACGCGGGAGCAGTGGCGCAAGGTGTCGTTGACGTGGTCGGTTCGGCTGCGAGAAGCAGCAGCAGCACTAGAGAGAGGTCTGGCGGCGCGATCGAGGACGAGCAGCAGCAGCTCTTCTTTGGCGCAGAGTTTGTCATCGAGCAGCTGCCGGAAGGCACGGTGTTCGACCTGTTCTTCCGCTGCGAGACGCTCCACTCGTTCGGCGTCTTCGGCTCCTGGACGCACTTCCCTATCTCGGCGCGCACGCACGGACTGCCGCCGGATGTGCTCGAGGAGGTCGAGTGCGTCGTCTCGCCATCGTGCGACGCCATCGGACGCGAAACGGTACGAGCATCTGTGAGGGTTCGAGAGAGTTCGCAGTGAAGATCGTCTGGGTGCTGACGTGGCGGTTCTTGCTGTTGTGGCTCTCAGTGCACAACGACGCCGAACGTGTGTGGCGAGTGTCGCGAGGGCTTCTCAGGCGCGCTCGGATCGTCGAACGAAGCGTGCATCCCTGCTGAAGGTGCGGAGGGAAGGCGGATGTGGTAGCGTACATGCGGGAGTCTGACGTGTTTGGTTTGGCTCACGCGCAGATGGCGGTCGCCTCTCGAAGAAGAGAGGTGCGACGATCAAGATCAGCGGCGTGCGAGTGAATCCGTTGGCGTGGCTCGAGTCTGAGACGCTAGAGCAGGAACCGACGTTGCAACAGGAACCACCAGGTGAGCAGACGGCTTCCCAGCAGCAGGAAGAGCAAGGGTCCGAGTCTCTCGATCTTCCAGACCAAGAACTGGAGATGCAAGAAGTGCCCGAGCATTTGGAACCTCCCGCGAGCGCCACCGACGCCACAGCAGACCACAACCAAATGCGCCACCAGCACGAAGAGCAACAGGAAGCTGTCGTACAACTCGGGATCCAGGAACCCGAGGTGGGCGGCAACTCGAACGCCGATACCGAGGAAGATGTGCGTGTAGACGACGACGCCGAGCAACCTTCCTCGCTCTCAACTGACCCGAGCACCACCGAGACAGAGAGTCCGCTCTCCTCCTCCTCCTCCTCCTCCACTTCGACCGATCGGCCAGCTGGTGAGGACGCCTCGATCAACGGCGATCGCTCGACTGCGCCGCTGGAAGCGCGCGAAGACTCGGAGATCTCGGCGTGTCCTCTGCACGCGCACCTGGTCGCTCCTGGCCAGTGCGAGTGTGTGCGCGGCTACGAGCGCAACGAGTTGACCGGCACCTGCGAGCTGCTCCCAGAGAGCGCGGAGCTGTCGCGTCCGCAGCAGCCGTTCGCGCTCGAGACGTCTGCGTGAGCTCGCGAAGACGATATCGCGAAGTTGTCGACGGAAGGCAACGAACATGGAGAGCGTGCTGATCTTCCTGCTGCTTTCGCTGTGCTTGGTCGTCTCACATGGTCACCATGACACCTTCTCCAGCACTCGTTCGAGACTGCAGGTACCTTGCGCAGCTCCGTCATGACCAAGTCCAAATTCACCTGCAGCACGCGCGTCGCGGCGTTCACCATGCGGTGATCGTGCTCTACCGATGACTGTGTGCCGTACAGGGCGTGTGCCTTGTGGCGTGTCGTCGTGGTGCGCTGCAGTCTTCTGAATGATTGGTGCTGACGCGGTTGAACACTGCGCGCACATTGTGTCTCGAAGTGTCGGCGCCTGGAGTGCTCACTTACTTGCTCCGATGTCTGTCGCCTGACCCGCGCTGATCTCTTCTGTGCTCTCTCTCTCTCTCTCTCTCTCTCTCTCTCTCAGGATACAAAGTGGACGCATTAGCAGAGAGCGCTGCGGCGCTTGTCGAGGGCTCTGTGCTGCCAGGGTTGCGCCAGCACGAGCACGAGCACGAGCACCACCAACACCAACTCCAGCACCGCGACGTCGCAGACACCCGGGACGTGGACGCGCTCGTGTATTCCATGGCGACCGCTTCGTGCGCACCCGTAGCAGGAACCGCATGGCACCCTCGAGCACTCCCCGCTGCGACTGACGGTGCACTGCGGCGCGAAGGAGAAGCTGCTGGTGCTCAAGTTGCGCTCGCTCGACGCGCTGCTCGCGTAGTACCGCAACAAGTTCAACGTCATGGAGACGGTGAGGGTGGCGGCGTCGACTGCGCCATCGACAGCAGCAGCAGCAAGCGGCAGCGAACGTACAGTCGACAGGACCACCACCTAGAGCCAAAGCGACCGCCGCCGCCAAGCCGCTCTACGATCGCCACGGCGCGCCGCTCACCCCGCTCGCCTGCAGACGCTCGC
>JAASFH010000467.1:0-18127 GCA_023333695.1 Globisporangium yorkense
GCACACTCGCAAACCTACACTTTTTTCGCGCGAGTTTCGTGCAAAAAGATGCAAGCTTTTGTCTTTCAAGGAGTAGTAGTCCTCGCGCGCGCGAGAGAACTCTCATGGCTTTCTCTTGACGAAAGAGTGAGCGAGTGATCGTTCGTGTGCGCGCTCATGAGGGAGAAAGCAATTTATCGATAGGGATCTTGGCAGCTCGTGCGCGAGGCTTCTTGTCATCGTTTTGACACCGTTTTCGACGTTTGTTGTCACGAACTACTTGCTTCGAGATCACCGATATCGACAACAGCACCGTCGACGCGAGGCCTTTCAATCCAAGATGGTTGTGGCTCTGAGGATGTCTGGCATCTAAACTCATTCGTTTATGTTGTGTGCGCCAAGAAACACATACAGCAGGTTGGGGCAACAGTGTCACTGTCCGTAGCGATCGTTATGCGATGATATCAAATTTCTGCAACAACGCTGCAGATGTGAATCGATATGAACGGAGCCATCGACCGTATTGGGTTTGTTTGAGCACGAGCTGTCAGTGTCCGCGCAACTGGCACCAAGCTATGATTTCTTCTTGAGCGGAGCCAAGATTGTTTTCGCGCTCCCTCTTGCTTGCTCCCTTGCTCATCCGAGTCGACCGTGCTTGTCATGTCGACTCTAGCACTCACCGCGCCGACGCATCTTCAGACTCGGCTGATCGCACCTCGATTGGCGCAGCGCACAGAGGTTGCCGTAGGTTATCCCGTCCGAACCGCACACGGGGTTGTACTCCATGGTGCACGCTCGACGCTGGCTGTGGCAGGCGCTTCTGCGATCTTCGGCCACCAGGTCGCTCGCGATCGCGACTGCGACGATGCTAATCAGCATCAGCAAGAAGAGACGAATCTCGGAAGCAACCGACCGCATTCGACCCGAACGCGGACAATCGGCGAGTGAGTGGGTGCACTGTCGAGTACAAGAGCCGAAGTGCCATCAGCGCAATTCCACAAAACACGCTCTCCAGTTTACTGGGTAACACTCTCTAAAGTCCGATTAGTCCTTCTCACATACTATTTTCAAATACACATGTCCACTCTCCACTTGACCACCAAAAGCGCTGCATCATTCTCGGATTCGCTCCAGAGCTCAGCAGGAAGATGCTGCGCCGCGGACTCTCGGCTGCCGCAGCGCGCAGCCGCCGTCTGCTCTCCACCGCCACGTCCTCCGCCGCGCAGCCGCGGTTCGCGCGAAATGGCGCCGCAGCTGCTAGCGCCGCGCTGCGCGTGGGCGACGAGCTGCACGGCTTCACGCTGCGGCGCACAGCGCCCGTGCCTGAGTACAGCGTGACGGCGCTGGAGCTCGAGCACGCGGCCACGGGCGCGCACTACCTGCACGTGGAGGCAGCGGACGCCACGAACGTGTTCGCCGCCATGTTCCGCACACCGCCACACAGCTCGAACGGCGTGGCGCACATCCTCGAGCACACGGTGCTGTGCGGCTCGCAGCGCTTCCCCGTGCGCGACCCATTCTTCAACATGCTCAAGCGCAGCCTCAACACGTACATGAACGCGCTCACGGCGAGCGATCATACCATGTACCCGTTCGCGACCGCGAACGAGAAGGACTGGAAGAACCTGCTCTCGGTCTACCTCGACGCCGTCTTCTTCCCCAACCTGCACGAGTACGACTTCCTGCAGGAGGGCCACCGGCTCGAGATCGCGGACGCCGGCAGCGGCGACGGCGAGAGCGAGCTCGCGTACAAGGGCGTGGTGTTCAACGAGATGAAGGGCGTCATGTCGGACAGCAACAACATCTTTGGCACGCGACTGCAGCAGGCGCTCATGGACGGCACGATCTACGGCCACGTGAGCGGCGGCGACCCGCAGCACATCCCCGAGCTCACGTACAAGGAGCTGCGCGCGTTCCACGCCAAGCATTACCACCCGTCCAACTGCTGCTTCTACTCGTACGGTGACCTGCCGCTCGCAGACCACTTGCAGTACCTGAACGAGCACATCCTGAGCCGCTTCGAGTTCAGCGCGGAGTCGGCGGCTACGCGCGTGGACAGCGCGGCGTTCGACATCTTCAAGCCCAAGGGCGCTTCCTCCACCGTGCCGCTGCAGGTGATCGCCGGCCCCGCGAGCAACATGACGCAGGCGGGCGACGTGGACCCGAACACCAAGTTCTGTATGTCCAAGTTCGTCGACATTGACTCGACGGATCCGTTCCAGACGTTCGTGATGCGCATCGTGGGCTACCTGCTCACGAACGGTCCCTCGTCGCCGCTCTACAAGGCGCTCATCGACTCGAACCTGGCGCAGGACTTCGCGGTCGGCACGGGCTTCGACACATCGACGTTCTACTGCACGTTCGGAGTCGGAGTCGAGGGCATCCAGGGCGAGGAGACGATCCCACAGATCAAGGAGGCGGTGCAGCAGGCGTACGCGCAGGTGCTCGAGCACGGCTTTGAGCCGGAGCGCGTGAACGCGCTGCTGCACCAGCTGGAGCTGAGCCTGAAGCACATCGTGGGCAACTTCGGGCTCACGCTCATGCACGGCTCGAGCTCGGTGTGGACGCATCGCGGCGACCTGGTCGACAACCTGCAGATCAACCCGATCTTGTCCAAGCTGAAGGAGGAGATGGGAGCGAACCCGCGGTTCCTCGAGAGCTACGTGCGCAAGTACATCATGACCGACGCCACGAAGGAAGTGCATCTGCTCATGAAGCCGAAGGAGACGTACGTCGAGGACCAGGAGAACCGCGAACGGCAGGCGCTGGCGGCGCAGCTGCTCGAGAAGAGCAACGCCGACCTGGACCGCATCGCGCACGTCGCGAAGCAGCTCGAGGCGCACCAACAGAAGGAGCAACCGGTCGAGTGTCTGCCGACCCTCACGCTCGCGGACATCCCGGTGCGGGAGGAGCGCAACTTCGACTTCTCGGACCTGCACCCGATCGGGAGCAAGAACGTCGCGATCGAGTTCGTGCACGTGCCGACGACGAACGAGATCTCGTACCTGCGCCTGATGTTCGACATCAGCGAGTCGCTGCCGCTCGAGTACCAGCTGTACCTGCCGCTGTTCACGGACGTGTTCGGCTCGCTCGGCACGTCCAAGCTGGCGTACGACGTGCTTCCGACCGTGATCCAGAACTGCAGTGGCGGGATCTCGTGCTCGGCGATCGCGAACCCGTCGCTGTTCGACGCGCAGCATGAGTCCAAGCAGGCGATCCTGCTCGGCTCGATGTGCCTGCCGCACAAGGTCGAGGAGACGCTGCAGGTGCTGCACTCGCTGATGACGGACACGCAGTTCCTGGCGCCGGAGAATCTCAACCAGCTGCGCATCCTGCTGCAGATGAGCGCGTCGAACGCGAGCAACTCGATCTCGTCGTCCGGCGCGTCGCTCGCCGGCGTGCGCTCGCGCGTTGGGCTCACGGCTGCGGGCGTGTACCAGGAGATGTACAGCGGGCTCACGCAGATCGAGCAGCTCCAGAAGTGGTCGCAGTGCTCGGACGACGAGCTCCGTGGGCTCGCGGTGATCCTGCAGGAGATCGCGCAGATCGCGTTCGTGCCGGAGAACATGCGCCTCTCGGTCGTGACGGAGGACAAGCTGCGCGCGCGCGTGGCGGCGGCGCTGGAGACGCACTTGCTCAAGCCGCTCGAGGCGAACGCGGACCGCGTCGCGCCGCGCAGCAGCCTCTCGCGCGACTTTGCGGTCCCGACGCTGGCGTCGCCCCAGAGCTACTTCGGGTTCCCAATCTCGGTCAACTTCAACGTCCGGACGCTGCCGTCCGTGTCGTTCGCGCACGCGGATCACGTGCCGCTGACGGTGCTGGCGCAGATGATGTCGTCGTGCTACCTGCACCAGCAGGTGCGCGAGCAGGGCGGCGCGTACGGCTCGGGGGTGGCCCAGGGCGAGGGCTACTTCTCGCTCAGCTCGCACTACGACCCGAACACGTGGAAGACGCTGACGGCGTACGACAACGCGCTCGCATGGGCGGCGGACGGGCGCTTCAGCGACCGCGACGTGCAGGAGGCGCTGCTGTCCATCTTCTCGGGCATCGACGCGCCCAAGTCGCCGTCGGCGACCGGGCGGATGACGTTTCTGCGCGGGATCTCAAACGAGATGCGGCAGGCGCGGCGCGAGCAGTACCTGGAGCTCACGCGGTCGGGCCTCGTGGACGTGGCGCAGCGGTACTTCGCGAGCCCGCAGGCGTCGAACACGGTCGTCGTCGGCAAGGAGGGCAGCGTGAAGGAGTTCGAGGAGCAGGGCTTTGCGGCGAAGCAGTTCTCGAGCTAGGAAGAGGAGAAGAGCGGCCGTTAGAGACGATAGACTCGATTGGATTGACTGACTGCGATGCGCTGGGAGAGATCTGCTGCGCTACGCTGCGCGACGCACCCACACGAGCTTCCACTGCATCGTGGCGCCGATGGCGATGCTGCTGCACGCTTGGATCGACACCTCGTGGCAGTGGTCGAGCGCTTTCGCGGACATGCAGTTGAGCAGCAGCACGGAGCCGTCGCCAGCGTCCACCTCTCGCCACTGGTGACTCGGGAGGTGCGTGAGCGTCGAGAACGCCTGCACGGACTCGCCATAGTAGTTTTCGAGCACCTTGCCTGTCTCCACGTTCTTGTACGCGAAGCAGCCGTCGCCTACAGGGATGCGGTACCACTGGTGGTTGCGGTTCGACAAGTCGCTTGTGTACGCCTCGAGGCGGTCACCGGCGTAGTGGTCGAGCACCATGCCGGTCTTGAGATTCCTGAACGCCACGATGTCGTACGTGTCGACTTCGAGCACAGCGCACTGGCTATCACCGTCATTGAACCCGCGACACGCTGGAGAGCGGAGGTCCAGGAGCTGCCAGTGCTGGCTCATGTGGTCGTCCTCGCCGCTATAGGCTTGGACGGACTGCTCGCGGTAGTGGTCGAGCAGCATGCCGGTGGCGCGGTTCCGGAGCGCCCTGAAGCCCACGGCGTCGACGCACAGCTCCTCCCACATGCAGTTCTCGTCGACGCGGCCGGCGCGCGTCTGTACGCGCTGTCCGGCGTAGTGAGCGAGCATTTCACCAGTGCCGACGTTGGTGAACGTGACGCACGTGCTGTCGCGACAGGCAGTGCGGCGCCACTGGTGGTGGCGGTTGCTCACGTTGTTGTTGTAGGCTTCGATGCGCTTTCCGGCGTAGTGGTCGAGCACCATGCCCGACTGGCGGTTCTTGAGCGCCACGATCTCCATGATGTCGCGGGCGGGAGGAAGGAAGGGGTCGAGGAAGGAGCTTGAGAGGCAGCGCGCGAGTTCGCAAGTGAGCGAGTCGTCTCGGATCATGAACAGGATCTGTTCATGATCTAATCAACGAACAACACTCATTCAATAGTGCATCTGAGTATATCTGAGTAAATGATTCTTTTGAGTATTCGTGATGTACAGTGAGAGAGCATCCAGGTTGCCTAGGAGCTCTGCTCCTTTGGCATCAACATGCTCCTGGCACTGGTCCAACACCGATCCATGCTTGCTTCTCACCGCTCGTCTTCGCCTTGGCGCCGCCGCCTTCCGCCATTCTTCGCCTTGCTGTCTATTTCCGTTGTATTCCCTCGTCGACAACTCGTCGCTACCTCATGAGCAGCGATCGTGTACATGGCCACTCGATGCGGCGGCGTCTGCTTCCAGTCGCGAGTCTGCTCTGCGCTGCAATCGGCCCGCCAGCTCACGCCCAGCTCCAGTTCGCGGCGATATACCCAAGGTGCGCGTCGCTGTGCGAGCCCCCGAAGCGCTGCATGCGCCTGGCTGGCGAGATCGTGTGTCGAGACGGCTGCTGGCCGCGCCGCTGCCCAGACAACCTGCTGTGCATCCGCGAACAGTGTGTGGATGCGACCACGGTGAGCTGCGACGGCCCGGTGGTGCGCTGCATAGACCCAGCAGAGCTGACATCGCCGCTTGGCGGTGTCACGATGCAAACAGCGACAGCGACAGAAGCAGCAGCAGCAGCAGCAGTAGCAGCAACAACAACAGCGAAGCAGTGCACACCAACGGACAAGAGTGCGTGCGCAGAGTTCCAGCAGTGTGTTCCTGTAAACCCTGGCTACCGCTGTGCAGACTTCTGCGACCCAGCGCGCTGCCCGTCCGGGTTCTCCTGCCAGCTCGAGCCTGCAGCATGCTCTTCCCCACCGTGTTTCCCAGTTGCAATGTGCATTGATCCGACAGGAAGACCAACGCCACGGTCAAGGTAGCAGCTCGAACACGAACATGGACAACACCACAGAGTTTACATTGCTTCTGCGATGCGTATGTCCAGTCTGCGAGAGACTCGTTCGCTCTCGGTTTCTCGACCACGGTCACATCCAGAGTCGACACCACCGCCTACCCTTCTCTCGACAGTACCAGCACCTTTCCAGGAGCCTTCACGCTCGACTCGTCGGCGACTCGAGAATAGTGAGCGCATTCCTCAAGACGCGTCACTTCGCGAACACATCGATGCGCTCACTCTTCGTTGCCGCCGCCGTGCTACTCGCGTGCAGCCTTAACGGTGCTGCAGGCGTCAGCTTCGCCTCGCTGCGCGCCACCATTCGCCCAGACGCGCCCAACCGATCGCCGACGCGCTGCGAGGCCAAGTGCAACGACGCGCTCTCGCCCGTGTGCGGCACGAACGGCAAGACGTACACCAACTTTTGCGTCTACGGCGTCGCGGCATGCAAGAACAAGACGCTCGCGATCGCCTACACCGCTGCATGCGTGGATGAGCCGGAGGAAGACGACACTAACGTCACCACCAGTCCAACGGAGATGAAAGCGCCATCGACTGGCAGCCCGGACAAGACCGACAAGCAGCTCTCCGGGTCTGATGAAGTCTTCATCGTGGAGGCGCCATCGGTCCGCTCTGTAGATAACAACGATTCGTGCACGATGTTCTGCACGCGCCAGTACGACCCGGTGTGCGGCTCGGACGGTATCACGTACGGCAACCTGTGCACGTTCGACGAAGCGAACTGCCGTGCGCACGGACGACTCACGGTTGTCTTTCAGAGTGAGTGTCCGATGAAGTCGCCGAGTGTGTAAGCTGGATGTGTGAGAGCTGCAGGAAGAACGCCTCGGGTCTGTAAGCGGGAGAGCGCAGCAGCTGCACTAGGACGGACATTGCTAACTCCAACGCTGTCGTGCACGTTGCAAGCATCGGACTGCTGCTGTCGGAGGTCAGTAACCACTTCCGATTCCTCGCCGCGCCCCATACAAGAAGTCGCCGCACCTCCCAACATCCTCGACGCGATGAACGTGCTCCTCACGGCCACGCTGCTTGCAGCCGCCCTCGTTGTGTCCTCTGCCGACGAACTTCAACAGCTTCGTGCAGCGACAGCCGCCGCCGACAGCAAGTGCGAGCAAGTGTGCCCGTCGAACTACCAGCCGGTGTGCGGCACTAACGGCGTCACATACGCCAACGTGTGTCGGTTCTCCGTCGCGGAGTGCAAGGCGAAGAAGCGCGGCGGCGAGTTGAGAATCGTTGTCGAGAAGGCGTGCCCGACCGACCGCGCGCTCTGTGGCAACCTCTACTGCGACAAGTACCAGAGTTGCCTCAAGAACGACGACGGCGTGAGCAAGCCATTTGTCTACTGCGCGGACCTCTGCGATGCGTCCAACTGCGGCGCAAACGAGCTGTGCGTGAGACACCAGGTGGCGTGCTTCAACGCGCCGTGCCCCGAGCTGAAGTCCTGCGTCCGCGACCTCACGCCGTAGGGAGAACGCGTGACCAGAGAGCTCGTACTCCACGCAGCAGACTTCGATGAACATGATCAACACTTCTGCTGTACGCCTTCTGGTAGCTACAGTAGTCAGTGGATCAGCGTCAATGGCGACTTCGCGCTGTTTGCAACAACCACGAAGCCGTGAAGGATCTCTGTGGTTGACTTGTTTAGCAGTACCAGTGCTTGCTCGTACTCTCTCACTCCGACTGTCACGTGCAGCGTCACTTGGCGCGGCTGGCTGTAGAAGCTCGGCCGCGCAGCGTTCGTCCTTTTTGACACTTCACTGGTCATGGGGGCACAGCTCCGCGGTCGCCTCGCCTAGAGTCGGGTCG
Source organism: Globisporangium yorkense (assembly GCA_023333695.1). Taxonomy (NCBI): domain Eukaryota; phylum Oomycota; class Peronosporomycetes; order Pythiales; family Pythiaceae; genus Globisporangium; species Globisporangium yorkense. Next base: position 8,029 of record JAASFH010000467.1, read on the forward strand.
CGGCACAGTGAGCTACTGTACGTGCACTGGTTGGTGTAGATGTGGCCGTCTGCCGAGCACACGGGGGAGTCCGTCATCGGACATTCGAAGGCGCACAGATCTGGCGTCGGCAGCTCGTTCGACTCACACTCGCCCCTGTACGCCGGCTCCACGCTCGGGTCCTGGCACTGTGCGACCGCCAGCTTGCAGCGGTTGCCGTACGTGACGTTGTTGGACGCACACACCGGGTCGAAGACGTCTGCGCACATGATCTTGCACGCAGCATTGGCACTGCTGCCGCCATTACTACCGCCATCATCGGCTCCATCGTCGTCGACTTCGCCATCGCCGCTGCCGGAGCTCGAGCTCGAGCTCGAGTTGTCGTCGCCTTCCCACTTGGCACTCTCGAGGAAGTCGTCGACATCTAGATCAGCGGTGCCACCGATCATATCCTCGTCGAGCTTCACATCCGCGGTGCCTCCGATCACCTCCTCGTCGCCACTGCCGCTATCGCTGTCGTCGACCACTTGAACTGGCCCCGAAGCCGTCGGAGCCGGTGTGACCGGGACGAAGTCTGCTGCTGAAGGCGCGTCGTCGTCGATCACCACGTTCGGAGGCAGCTGGTACCCAGGATCATCGTCTTCACCATTGTCGCCTTCGCTGTCGCCGTCGCCAGATGACGAGGAGGAGCTCGAACCGCTCGAGCTGGAGGAGCCGTCGCCCTCAATCGGCGGCCACGAGAACGGTTCCTCCGAGGGTTCGTCGATGCTCGCTACGCCTCCGAGCGGCCCATTCGGGCACGAGTTCTCGTCCTCCTTCAAACGGATCGGCTCCGGGGGATCGACAATACCTTGCAGGCAGGCGGCGTAGTTGTAGAAGCATTCGTTCGAGTACAGCATGCCGTTCTCGTCACATACGGGGACGTACTCATCCACGCACCCCGCCACGCACTCGGGTTGTTTGGGCTGCGATGTTTGCTCGGGTTGTTCGGGCTGCTCAGGCTGCGCTTGCGTCGTCGGAGTCACGAGCAGAAGAAGCGCGAGTGCGCTAGCGAGCACGACACGGAGGGTCCGCTGGATCTTCATCGTGTCGAGAGTGAGAGATGGAGCGGGAAGAAGTGCGAATGGTGCCTGGCTGCGGCGGCGGCGGTGGAGGATACGACGACGGCGGTGATGGATATTTCACCAAGGCGCCGCGTTTGGAAACGGACACGCGCCACGTACGCGGGCGTCCGTTACGATTAACATACTAACGCACTTAACGCGAATCGTACGATGCATCTTGGCTTTGCTCTTGCTGAGGTCAGCGCTCAAGGGCTCGCGTCGCTTCAGCACGGACCCGAGGCGAACACCTCGAGCTTCTTGTCTCTCGCCTTGCACGCCGCCATCTCGAGCTCGCACGCGTTGCCGTACGTGACGCCGTTGCTGCCGCACACGGGGGCGAACTCGGCAGGACAGGCGATCAGGTCCGCGCAGTCCGTCTTGGAGAGCAGCCCCGCGACCGGTGGTAGAAACGTCGCGGCAGCAGCGCAAAGGAGGAAGGCAGCGAGGCGAACGTTCGGCATGCTTGATGCTCTGGCTTGCTCTCCGCGAGCTTCGGTTCTGGGTGCTTGGGAACAGGAAGGACGTCTTCGAGAGCTCTTGGTGCTGCGCGGCGACTTCGCGAATGGCGGGGCGCAACTCCTCCACCTGAGTAACCTGGAGTGAGTAACCTGAGCGCCCTCGTGCATGGGATCATGCCAGACATGCGATGGTGGACAACATGCTACTTTGGTAATATAACATACAAAGATGGCTACATGTAGCCATTCTGAACATCGATGTGGTCACACAAGTGTATCTTTTGCAAACGACCTTTCAAGATCACCTTCCGAGTCGCCAAGTGGCACCTAACACTAACAAATCCCACGCAGCAATCATGCGCCTCGCTCTGCTGCGCTCGCTCGCGACGCTGCTCACAGCCCACGCGCTGATCTCCTCGCAAAACCAGCACGCTGGCGCCTCAGCAGCAGATGCGAACGCGGCATGTCCCGGGTTCCCCAACCAGTGCTCTCTGCACGGCGCGTGTGTGCTCAACCGCCTGGGCGAGCGCGTGTGCAACTGCCAGTGGGGCTACGATGGCGGTGACTGCAGCAAGAGTGCGTCTCGGAGCTGAAGGAAGTGGTGGCTGTGGTCTTACTCACTGCATGACCGAATGCTGCAGAGATGTGTCCGCATGGGTTCGACCCGGACGAGACGGGAAAGCGAGAGAAGCAGCTGAGCCTGACGATCGCTGCGAGCAACGGCGCGGCGCTGAAGGGCAAGTTCGTGCTCACGTTTCACTCACACTCGGTCGAGTTCGAGGCGCCGCTCGAAGGGATCACGAGCGACGCGTGCACGCACATCTTCCGGCGTTTCCAGAACCTTGGCGAAGTGGTGCGAGCTCTATCCGTGTCGACCAGCACTCTACGCCTAGCCGTCTTGTGTTCGCTGACCTGTGTGTATGCGGTCGTCCTCGCGTCGGTACTGTAGAGCTGCACGAGGGTAGAGTACGAGGAGCCGTCGCGCGCAGTCTTCGCGATCACGCTGCATGCGTTCCCGGTCTACCCCGTCATGAACAACCTCTACCACCACAACGGGAACCCGCCGTCGAGCGACTTCTGGTGCGACTCGACGAGCGCCACGCCCGCGCGCGCCGGCGGCGAAGTCTCGTGCGTGTTCCAGAGCACAACGGACGCGAATGTCAAGGAGTACGCTGTGTGCAGCGGCCGCGGCGTTTGCAACGAGCGCATCGGGGTGTGCACCTGCCAGGACGGCTACTACGGCGAGAATTGCGGGAACAACAAGGACGAAGAGGACATCCTCGTCGCGCCGTCGACGGGGCCGTTCTTCAAGGGCAATGTGCTCCGCGTAAGCGCGAAGCGTGCCAAGTCCGCCGAGTTCAACCTCATCAAGGCGGACGTCGACAACCGCGCGGTGTTCAGCGTGAACGGCGTCGGCGATGCGATGCTGCACTCCGGCTCGCTTCTCGTCAAGGAGGGCGACCTCGTGCTTCAGAGCGGTCAGGCGCAGATCCGCAACGGCGGCAGCCTCTCGATGATCCACGCTGACATCCGCGTCAAGGACGCGCAGATCTGCATGCAGCAGACTGCGAGAGACGGCGCCGCGAAGCACGACGCGATGCTGCTACTGGAGATGCACGTCGAGAGCGTGAGCACGGACTTCATGCGGCTACTCGGGCCTCGCGGGTCTGTCTTTCGAGTGAGCGGGTCAGGCACGACTGTGATCGACGACGGTGGGCTCGAGGTGCAGCGCGGAGGCGTGAAGGTGCAGCGAGGCGGCATCCAGGTGCTCTCGGGTGGCATCACGGTCCGCAACGGCGCGCTGGCGATCCACAACGGCGCGCTCAACCTGCAGTCGGGCTCGATCCGCGTCAGCGACGGCCACGCGAAGTTCGCGTCGTCGTCTGCCAAGCTGCCTGCTCTCGACGTCACTCGGCAGCCGAAGACCGGCACCGCAGGGATCGGCTCGTCCGGGGTCCTGGAGTTGCACTCGGATGTCGAGAACGACGTGCTGCTCCTCGCCAAGGGCAGGCACGACGTTCGGGTATTCCAAGTGAAGGCTACAGGGGAAGCGGTGATCCACGCCGGAGGTCTCGAGGTCGAGGCGGGCGGCGTCCGGATCAAGTCTGGTGGTCAGACCATCACCTCTGGAGGACTCCACGTCGAGTCTGGCGGCGCACACATCGAAGGCGAGCTCACGACGTCAGGCGGGCTGGTCGTGCAGGACGGCGGCTTCAGCGTTCGTAACAACGCGACGAACGAAGCCTCACTGCGCGTCCTGTCGACGAACGCGCACTTTGGTGGCGCGCTGCTCGAGTTCGACCTCTCCAGCCAGCAGCAGCAGCAGCAGCGCATGCACCCGTTCCGGCTGCTCGAAGCGCTCGGACGGCGCGACGAGCGCATCATCTCGATCGACAACGAAGGCAACGTGGTCACCCGAGGCGATATCATGACGACCGAGAGTGGCAAGATCGTCGCGAGCGGCGCGCTCGTCTCGAAGGCGCAAGTCGTCCTCTCGCACGCGAAGATCGCCGCGGGCGCCGAGATCCTGATCCCGAGCTCGCACAGCTACATCAAGATCACAGATGATGGCGAGGCGGCCGCGAACACCGTCAAGGTGGACACGGACGCCGCGTACGCTGGACAACTCCTCGTGGTCCAGAACGAGGACGAACAAACACTCACTGGCGCGGTGAGCGTCAAGCCCGGCTCGGCCGCGATCTTCCTGTTCGACGGCTCGAGCTGGCGCGCGCTGACCGCGTCGTCGTTCGACACGGCGGTGATGACGGGCGTCACGAGCTTCGAAGCTGCGAACGACCTCAACTTCGGCGACGTCAAGCTCACGGCCAAGAGCATGCAGGTCGCAGGCCAGAGGGCCGGCTTCGTGGCGTTCTACGGCAAGGGCGGTGAGCTCGCGCAGCACGACACGCTGGCATTCGACGCAGCGACCGGCACGCTCACCGCACACAAGCTGCGCGCTGAGGTGATCCAGGGCTCGATTGACATGTCCGAGTGCGAGTTGCGCCACGTCGAGATCGTGGGCGGCCACATCAGCAACGTGAACCTCACGAGCGTCGAGCGCATGGAGGTGGACGGCGAGCTCTTCGTGGAGCTCGACGCGTTCTTCGGCTCGGGCATCACAGTGGACGGACAGGTCATGGGCTCCGGCGCCTACGTGGACGCCTCCGACGCGCGCTTCAAGAAGGATGTCGAGCCGATCCGCGGCGCGCTGAAGCTCATCAGCGCGCTCGAAGGCGTCGAGTACGCCTATCGCGTAGCCGCGTTCCCAGAGAAGCGCTTCTCGCGCGACCGGGAGCTCGGGCTCCTCGCGCAGCAGGTGGAGCGCGTGCTCCCGCAGGTGGTCGTCCAGGACGCCAGCGGCTTCAAGTACGTCGCGTACGCGCGAATCGTGCCGGTCGTGGTCGAAGCAGTGAAGGAGCTGCGGCGAGAGAGCGGAGAGCTCCAGAAGAGCGTCGACGCGCTCCGTGACGAACTCTCGCAGATGAAGCAGATGCTCGAGACGCAGAAGCAGATGCTCGAAGCGCTCATGCAGACGCACGAGCAATAGACCGACGGTGTTATACATGGGATTGGCCTCCTTCTTAAGCGAACTCTCGGCATTGGAGCTCACTGCTGCTGCTGTTGCTGCTGTGGTGGTGGCATCGGGTCGCCGAGGATGTGGCGCTCGGATCGGATGTAGAGCACGACGCCGAGCGCGACCATGAGCAGGAGAATGAGGAAGTCGTCGGACTCGAGCGCCTGGTTCACCACCTCGCGCCAGTTCCCCAGCGCAGTCTCCGAGCTGCTGCTGCCTGTCGTCGAGTCCGCTCCCGAGACGATGCTCGGCCACCACTTGCGCAGGAGCGACTCTACGTAGCTCTTCGCCTCCACCTCGGAGCCACCAGACGCCTCAGGCTCGGCGGCTGGCTGCGGAGCGGGAGACGCGGGCGGCGGCGCCTCGATGTTGCCCACGAAGATGTCCCACGCGCGCCGCCAGCTCGCATAGAACGTGTGCGCCTTGAGCTTCCAGAGCGCGAGCGTGACGGGGACGTGCGCGTCGCTGTGCGCGTCCCGGGCCTTGTCGAAGAACCGCTTCGCTAGGTAGAAGTCCTGGTCCACGCCGATGCCGTGCTCGTACATGAAGCCGAGGTTGAACATGGCCTGCGCATTTGCGCGCTTGCTCGCGAGCGAGTAGTGCGCGCTCGCACGCGCGAAGTCGACCGCGTGGCCGCCCTTGCCGTAGTAGTAGAAGTCACCGATCTTGAGGTTCGCGTCCACGTTGCCCTGCAGCGCCGCGAGCTTGTAGAGCATCATCGCCACGGCGGCGGTCTCCGGCTGCTCGTGCGGCGTCGGCGCGAGCGAGAACGGCGTCAGGTAGCCCGAGTCGAGCAGGTACGCGGCGTTGTGCTGCGCGATCTCGTAGCCCTGCTGCGCCATGACCGCGTACTTGAGAAACGCCGCCTCGTAGTCCTGGTTCCGGAAGTCCTGGAACGCGCGCGAGAGCATGCGGTCCCACGGCCCGCGCTCCGCCACGAGCTTGAACGCGTCGACTGCGTTCTTACACGAGCGCGTCGTACCGATGCCGTGCAGACTCATATGGCCGAGCTTGTGGCTCGAGATCGTGTGACCCTGGTGCGCCGCGACCTGGAAATACCCGTGCGCGACCTCGTACTCCGGGTCTCGGCCGGCGCTCGCGCCGCCGCCGCGGCCCTGCATGTGGAGCACGCCGAGGTTGTAGAACGCCTCCATGTTGCCCTGCTTGGCGGCGCTCTGGAAGAGCGACGTCGCCTGGCGCACGTCGCGCGCCGTGCCGCGGCCGTGCAGGTGCATGAACGCGAGCTCGTTGAGCGCCTGTGTGTTGCCCTCGCTCGACGCCTCCTGGAGGAACTTGAGCGCAGTCGCGTTGTTCGCCGGCACGCCGATGCCGTGGTTGTAGATGTGGCCGAGGTGGAACGCACCGCCGCTGGCGCCGAGCTCGTAGGCCTTGTGGAAGAGCGCGGCGGCGCGCGGCAGGTCCTGCGCGAGCCCGCGCGCGCCGTAGTAGTAGAGCGTCGCGAGGTTCAGCGTGGCCTCCGGGTCGCCCTTGTCGGCCGAGAACTGGTAGTAGTCGACGATCGCGGCGTCGGTCGGCGTGTTCTTCTTGTGCTGCGTCTCCGCGACGGTCTTGAGGCGGCGATGCGGCAGGTCGTAGATCGCCGGCTGGCTCGCGTTCGCCTCGCGCAGCTGCACAGCACGGTTCGCCGCCACCTCGTAGTAGCGCACGGCGCTCTCGCAGTTCTGCGGCGCGCCGACGCCCAGCTGGTGGCGCGCGCCGAGCGCGAGCGCGGCCGCCGTCGACTCGCCCAGCGCCGCGAAGTAGTAGCTCAGCAGCGCCGCCGGCTCGTCGCGCGCCACGCCCCAAAGCCCGTAGCTCTGCGCGACGCCCACGTGGAACTGCGCGTGCGCGTCGCCCGCGTCCGCCGCGCGCGCGAAGAACCGGAGCGCCAGCGAGCCGTTCACGCGCCCCGCGCCCAGCGCCGCGTCGCCGTAGAAGAACGCGTCGCCCAGCTGCACGAGCGCGGCCCGCGCGGCGGCGGCGTCCTCGCCGAGCGCCTGCCGCGCCAGCGCTTGCACGCCCGCCCAGTCGTCGCTGCTCGCTAGCCACTGGAGGTCGGCGGTCGCGTCCACGGCGGTGGTGGTCATAGAGATCGTCGTAGACGTGGTGGTGGTCGCGTAGCTTCCCGTGGCGAGCAGCAGCAGCGCCGCGGCGCCGACGCCGCAGCAGCTCCAGCTCCAGCTCCAGCGGCGCATGTTGGTCTTCACGGCCGTTATGTGTTCGTGAACTGAAGGAGAGATTATGTAACCTCAACGCAGATGAGTAGTTGATTAATGAACGTCATAAGAATACATTCATACAGATTGAATGTGATAATGAACGCGATGTAATCCGGTCGGTTTGAACAGGGTATCATGATACAGAAGTATACATGTATGCACTCTGATAAGGAACGGCCACGTCATCGCTCTTTAGTACGAACACACCATAATGCTCGACAGAAAAGACTCGAGACGAGAAGTGGTCTCAAGTCGAGACGAGTACAACGAAGACGACTGCAGTCGCCTGCATTCGAGCTTTGAGTTCCTCACTTGCTCACTGCTTCAGACTCATCCGTCCAGTCGTGTCGACCCTTCTTTGACTTTGTCGAGACAGGCGAGACGTCGAGAGTTCAGGATCGAACGATCACCCTGGGCTTCCAGTCTACGATCATCATCAGGTCCTCAGATGATCTTGCTTGTGCCTTCACTGAATGTGCTACGAGACTCACGAGATGCACTGCCTGTCGGTCGATCGAGTCGAAGTTTGCACCAGCGCCTTGGAAGTCCAACGTTCCTGCGGACCTTGACTTGAAGATTTTGTGTACGACATCCGCGATAAGCTCGAGGTCTTGCAGAACGGACGCAATGACCAACCTCGAAGCGTGCGATCTCTTCTGTCCGTGCCTAACCGCAGTAAGCGTTCACCGACTGTCGCTGCTACAGCTGCAGCTGCTACAGTAGTGTTGTCGTCACTCTCGGTGCTTTGCCATTGATGCAACACTAACCAACGGTGATCACATCGAACCTGCAGGCGCGACACGAGCAGCTCGCTGCACGAGCACAAACGCTGTCTGCGTCGACTGCCGTGAACGTGGTTCTCAGGTGGACTCGCATCTCATCCCATTCTCAATGAACCGGTCACACACTCTTGACCATGTTCTCTACAGTATCCTAGGTTCGCACTTCATCATACTGCCAGAATTCGCCATGACGAAGCGCGAAGGTGAAGAACGCGCGCAGCAGGCGGCGCGGGGCTTCCGAGAGCGCTTTGGCTGCGCACCGGCGGCCGTCGCGCGAGTGCCCGGGCGCGTGAACCTGCTCGGTGAGCACGTGGACTACGAAGGGTATGACGTGCTGCCCGCGGCGCTCGCGCACGCCGTCGCCGTCGCTATTGGCGTTAACTACAGGAACAGCAGCAACGGAAGCACAAGCATCAAAGTGACGATCGTCAACAGTGACGCGGAGACGTACGACGCAGTGGAGGAGGTGACACTCCCGATCGATGATGACGCGTCGACGTCGCTGCTGCCACGTTCGGAGACTCCGAGAACCGCGTGGACGAACTACGTACTCTGCGGGATGCTCGGCATCTTGGAGCACCAGAAGCGTGCAGGCGGTAGGACGCCGGAGCTGGTGAAGATGCTGGTACACGGCGAGATCCCCGCCGGCTGCGGACTCTCCAGCTCCAGCGCGCTGGTGGTCGCAGCGGCGCTCGCGTTCGCGTACGCAGTAGACCCACGTGACGTCCCTTCGCGCGCAGAGCTGGCGGAGATCTGCCGGCGAGCGGAGCAGCGCGTCGGCACGATGGGCGGCGGGATGGACCAAACGGCCGCGTGCCTCGCGCTCGAAGGAGCCGCGCTGCACATCTCGTTCGCGACGCAGCCGCCGACCGCGACGCCCGTCCGGATCCCCGTCGAGAGACTCGGAGTGACGTTCGTCGTCGCGAACAGCACGGTCGTGGCGGAGAAAGCGGTGGACGCAGCCACGCGCTTTAACAAGCGTGTCGTGGAGTGCGCGCTGGCGACCAAGATGATCGGCAGGAAGTGCGACCTGGAGGGGTGGAGAGAGGTGCGTGCTGCTGCTGCTGCTACTGCTGCTGCTGAGGATGAAGAGCAAGCTCAGCTCAGCTCAGTCTCCTGTGTGGCAGATGAACAAGTTGGTACACGTACACCACGCGCTCGAGAGTCTGCACGGACGTCCGGTGGACGTTGCCGAGCTGCTTGAACTGGCAGAAGCGAACTGCCGTCAAGACGCGTACACGCGAGAGGAGCTCGAGACGTTCTTCGAGGTCGCACTCGACGAGCTCTTCTCGGACTCGCCTGCTGCGTTGGTACGACGCTCTTGGTGAACACAGGAACTGCTTGGCGAATGCTGACATCCGGTCGGGTTGCTTGGATGCAGAACGTGGTGGCTGCAGCGACGTCGTATCGACTCAGGCAGCGCGCGCAGCACGTGTGGTCGGAAGCAGAGCGTGTGCGCGCCTTCCGCCAGGCGTGCGAAGCTGGCGGCATCGCGGACCGGTTGGGGAGGCTGATGCTCGAGAGCCACCGCAGCCTCCAGCGGAGTTACGAGTGCAGTTGTCCGGAGCTCGACGCGCTCGTGGAGTGCGCAACGGAGGCGGGGGCGTTTGGGGTGAGGTTGACTGGCGCAGGATGGGGAGGCTGCGTCGTCGCGCTGGTTGCCAGGGCGAGTCTACTGGACTTCACCGAGTGCCTGGAGTTGAACTACTACAGCAAACGCGGGATCCACGTCGACTCGACGGTTGTGTTCGAGGCAGTACCGTCACGCGGGGCGGACGTGTTCGCAGTAGATGAGAGCAGCGAGCTGATCCAAGACGCGAGTTGGTGAAGGTGACTGGCCGCGAGCGGATCTGTGAGGGATACGACCCAAGCGGCTTAAGATCAGCAGTCGGCACTGAACGCACCGCCTTGCTTGTTGATCGCCACCCGCAGACGCGAGCTGCCTCTATGGCCACTTACTGCTTACTGCACGAGCCGCAGCACA
>JAASFH010000468.1:0-18097 GCA_023333695.1 Globisporangium yorkense
CTCGAAGCACCACATCGTGATCTCGCCGAACATGGACGCCGCGCTCATCGTGATGGTCTGCGAGATCTTGCGTGTAGAGCAGAAGCATAGGTCCACAATCAGCAGCAGCGACGCCGCGGATGACTTTGCCGAGGGCTTCTTCGGTGGGTTTTGTTGCTACCTCGGACAGACCGCCCAGGAAGCCCAGATACAGTGCACAAGGTGGCACTGACTAAGCCGTGGTTGCTCTGGTGACCGTGTAGATAGATATCAACTTATACATCGAATGGGAGGCTTGGAGTCGTAGTTGGTCTTGCTACCGTCCGTCCGCCTTGTCGTGTAGCATGATGTGTGGTCTTACTCACCGTGTGCCAGCAGTATGGGATCGTGTTGGAACTCTGGTTCTCGCTGCGCTGTCGACGACTCGTGTTTGATCACCGCCGCTTAATCCAGCGCTCCAAAGCAAGTCCGCGACACGATGAACATGGGTGTGATACCTTCATTTGTACGAGCAAACCAGCAATCCTGGAGACCTTCTCTCCATGCAGTAAGCGACAGGCTTGCGTCTCACGAAACGCCAAGCAAGCACGGTGGCCTCGAGTCTCTCCACATCCGTGCCAAGCAACCTCACTCTCAACAATGTCGGCGTACACACAGTGTCGGTGCGGACGACGACGACAGCAGTGCGAGTTACAGGTGGCAGCGCTCCACACCCGCAGCCTCTGCGCCGTCGGCAGACACATCATAGCTCCATTCAAGACCATGTTCGCGGTCGCCGGTGCTCGTGGGGAGACGGTGTCAGTGCTCCTAGTCCGACAGTACCTATCGTGCTTCCTCAGCGCTTCAAGAGTCAGTGCGTCAACGCAGCTCTCCGTTGATCCTGAATGCCGACCTGGTGGCCACGTTCGGTGCTGCCATGAACATGAACGAGAGAGATCCGATGGTCGAGATGAGGGGATCAATCTGCGCTTCAATTTTGTTAGGATGCCTTGCATCAGAGCAAACGCCGGCCGGCAGCGTCAGTACGCGCTTGATCCTGGCGCGTTGGCGAGGAGCTCACCGCCATTTCGCCGGAAGGTCGCGGTCTGAGGCGAGTTGAGTAGTTTGAGGCGAGTTGAGTAGTTTGAGGCGAGCCGAGTGGTAGGTTGTCTGCTTGCTTCCCTGGCGCAAGTCATGGACGACTTGCATCACGGAAAGATTTCACACTGGGGTTCTTCTGCACCTGACCACAGTGAAAAAGGAGACTGCCTGACTCATAATGACAGCACTGCTGCCTCTGCATGAGGTGGTGAATGAGGAGACCGTCAAGAGTGTCTGAGCATCGATTGGTAGCCATCTCAACCAGAGGCTGTCTACCAACTGGTGACAAAGGCGTGGTGCTGTTTGCTGTCGTTCTCATGGAAAGCGAGCCGGACGTCGCTGAACTCCTCTTGGCACACCTTGACGCCCGAAGCCGAAGTCGCTTGAGAGCTCATGTGAGTCAGCGGGCAAGCGCAACAAGAGCAAAAGCGTCCTTCACGCTCGACCTCACTCTCGAACTCGCCAACTAGAGCACATCCACCGACCCGACTTCCTCCAACCGACTTCAATATGGGCTGCAACTCCTCCGTCCCCGTGATCGAAGCCCACCTCGTGCCACTCGCCAAGCCCGTCGCGGCCACTAACACGCGCTACTGCTCGACCGACTTCGTCACGCTCACGCTCGACCACCGATTCATGCAGAGCGACATCAACTACCAGGACGCGTACACACAAAACAACCGCTTCGTCATCAAGAACCAGATCCTCTCGAGCCGACAGACACTCGTGGATGGTAGCAACAGTGTACCGATCGTCAACTACAAGGGCAAGTCGTTCTCGTCCGACTCGATCAAGTACGTGCGTGCTGGGACCGAGAGCGACAGTCCGGAGCTCTTCCAGATCTACGCCAAGTACCACCACGGTATGAAGACCGACGTGCGCGTGGAGTTCCGCGACGCGGTGTCGGGTGTACCTTGCGTTCTCGGGTTCGGAGGACACTGGCGTCGTCGAAACGGGTACTTCTGGATCAGCCGAGGTCAGAGCAGTATCCGTGAAGCTGTCGCGAAGGTGCACTGTCCGAACGACTGCTCGCGCTCGAAGCACCACATCGTGATCTCGCCGAACATGGACGCCGCGCTCATCGTGATGGTCTGTGAGATCCTGCGCAGCGCTCAGGAGCTGGACGAGATCGCCTCCATCGGTGATATCAGTGATATTGTATCCCTTGTAGACAGAGGATAATGCAAGGCAGCTTTGTTGGGTCTTGGAAATGCGTCTCGGCTTGTCGACAGCACTCGTTCGAGAGGCTGGCGTCATCGTTTCCCTTGAGGTGGCCCAGCTCGGCTCTCGGCTACGGATTTCGCGTGCGCGAGCGCCAGCGCGAGTTCTTGCAGGAATCGATAGTGGTGGGAAAGAGCGTCGCATGCGAGCGAACGTTCCCGGAGGCGCAGCAAGGGAGGGAGCTCCCTGCTCGACAACACGACAACCACGTCTGACACCTCGGATTATGATGATCTCTCGCGCGCCTTCTGAAGATCCGGTGTGTTTGTACGTGGTCGAGAGCGATCTTCTTCTACAGAACCCAAACGACCGCCTCAACACTTACTCGCGCGCTCGCCAGCCAGCGCATACCACCACCACGATCGGATCTTTGCGATCTTGATGAGGGCGTGCGTGTCAACACACACCCTCCCGCAAGGTCCGCCTCGCGACCGGACAGAAGATCTGAAGATCGCGTGGACTCACTCGAACGAACGCGAACTCACTCGAACGAACGCACGCACGCGAACTCGCTCGCTCGCTCGCTCGCTCACTCGTCTCTGCAAGCTTCTACTGGAGCTGGGGCCCGAGCGCCTCCACCCATTCGCCAATCTCCCGAGTCGAGCGCAACCACTCCAGCACACTCACAGACTCGCCGCAATGGGCAGTATGCCGTCCAACGCCGCGCTTATGCGCGTGCTGGACACTGAGCTAGCCCGCCTCGCACACCCCGTGGTCGCAGTCGACGCGCGCCACTGCAGCCCGCGCGCGACGACGCTGCTGTTCAAGAAGAGCTCGCTCTCGCACGGCTTCCAGGTCCGAGACATCACGGACAGACACGCGCTGCGCTTCCGCACGACGACGCCCTCGTGGCTCTCGCGGAGAGCGCCCAGACTGCAGCGGCGGAGGCACACACAGCTGGTGGATGCGAACAGAAGACCCGTCGCGAACTTCCGACCCGAGCACAACGCGCCTCCGAGCAAGGATCTCTACACCGTCAGCCGCGGTACCGCCACCACCACCACCAGCACCTCGAGCGAGCTCCAACTGTTCCAGATCCACGCGCGCTCCAAGCACATGACGACGGAGCTGCACGTCGAGTTCGTGGACGCCGTCTCGGGCCAGCAGTGCAGCGCCGGCATGTACGGCTCGTGGCTGCACCGCACGGGGATCGTGTGGTTGCAGCAGGGAGCTCTTGGCGAGCCCAAGCCTGTGGCGAAGCTGTACCCTCCGGCGCACAACCAGTCTCGGCGAGACGAGTTCTGCCTGAGCATCAGCGCGAATGTGGACGCCGCGCTGCTCGTGCTCGTTTGCTTGGCTCTTCACGACCAGGAGAACAGCGCCGAGCAGCGGTGAGTCCGAGGGCATCTTCGAGGACCACCAACCCAAGTCGTCTTCGCCCAAGCAAACATGCGATCTGCCTACGCATCCACACTATCAACTCCTAAGTTATGAATGAGAAACTCACCAAGTGATCGCACACGTCCAGAGTTCGCGGTCGTCCCTCCTTGACCGTCATCGCCGCCGCTAACGAGGCCCTTGTCTAGAAGCTCTCATCGAGAGAAGCTCCTGGAACACCAACCACACCGCCCGACCCACGTCTTTGCACAAATGTCTTGAGCATACAAACATCAAGTACACACTTATCAAACTCAACAGCTCAACATCCAAGCTCTTCGGATCGTCGTGCGCAAGTCCTCGACCTCGAGAGCTCGCCTGCCTGAAGCTCGTGGTCATGGGGAACCTCAGCAGCTCTTCTCCGCCTCCACGCGACCAGCTCCCGCCCCAGCCTGTGGCGGCCGTCTCGACGAGCAGTGAGCAGCAGGAGGAGCAGCAGACCGGGAAGGACGAGTACACGCTCGAGGTCGCGGCGAACGTGGACGTGGTGCTCGTGGTCTGCATGGTGCTCGACGAGCGGTGGTAGCGGTTCAGGAGGTCTGTATGATAGCTCGGGCTTGCTTGCTGCTGCAGACCGCACTCTTCCGCAGAGACGGAGGCGTTGGGCAATGACGGTGAGTGCAACGTCACTTCATCACGCCGGTCAAGACGCCGAGAGCACTGCCTAGCGCTACATCGGCCTCAGCGCAGCACCCGGCTGGCTTGGGTCTTCGTGCGATACAGGCACGATGATCTCGAGTGACAGTCCATCCGCGCTAGCTTCATCAGCAAGTTCGGCATGCAAACGGTGTCGATGTGGGCGGCAGCGGCAGTGACAGTTTCAGCGCTCCGCGTCCACCGCGTTCACAGCATTCACAGGCGCATCGATGCGCTCAAGACCGAGTTCGTGGTGATATCCATCTCGGCACGAGAGATGCAGACTTGTGTCAGAGCGGTGCACATAGACTTCTGCGACCGGTGCGTTGGCAAGTCATCTCGACATCAGCGCTACTGCTACTGCGTCTACTGTTCTTCTTCGGTGATGTCTACAGCCGTGACGCGAGCTCAGCACTCCGCTGTTCGACAAAGCTGGTCTCGCTGAACGTGGATAGCTCGCACGATGACTCCATGAGTGAGGACGAGAGAGATCCGATGATCGAGACGAACGGAGCTGTGTTTGGTGTGCTGTTCGGATCTCTAGAGCAGTGAACTGAGACGACAGCATCGCTCCGTTGATTGTGGTGCATTGACGAAGATCGTGGTTGGGCCGGTGCAATCGAGGAAGGTCTCCTGTAGGCTGTGACTGGGAGGCAGCGTGTGTGTGCGAGTGCTACTGCTGCGTATCCATGTACACCTTCACCATAGCTGGCTGTAGAGCGAGAGAAACACACCAGCAACGATGTCAGCAGCTTGATGGAGAGCGGCTGCTGCAGGGAGAGATGGCTACTTCAGTCATGTGTAGGGATCAGTTTGGCTCGACAGGGCAGTTTGTCAAAGTGTTACCGCATGGCACTGGTGCAGATGCTGCCACCTCTCCCTCCATTCGCATAGAGAGTGAACCAGCCACCAGCAGTCCGCGTGCTGTTCAAGGACGTGGTGTCGGGCGAATCCATGGCGCTCGGGTTCGACGGGGACTGGAAGCAGCGCGACGGACACTTTTGGCTCACGCGAGGTCACAGCGGCATCCGCGAGGCCGTCGCGAAGGTGCATTGTCCGAACGGCTGCTCGCGCTCGAAGCACCACATCGTGATCTCGCCGAACATGGACGCCGCGCTCATCGTGATGGTCTGCGAGATCTTGCGTGTAGAGCAGAAGCATAGGTCCACAATCAGCAGCAGCGACGCCGCGGGTGGTGTCGTCGAGGCGTTTGGAGGCTGACTCTGGGAGGCAAGTGCTGCTTCTGTGTCAACCAACTAGCCCAGATGATGATCGTGACGGTGGAGATCAAGTGTAGCGTGTACATTGCATTCGAAGTACATTGGATGACCACCTTTCTCTTCTCAGTGAACTCGTGCTGCTCGGAGCTAACTTTGGAGTGTGGTCAACGCTTGGACCCTTCTCATCCAAACACCGAACGCATCGCGCGCTGCGTCTTGCTGCCGGGCGTGGCGATGCGCATCTACCCTGAGGCTGTGGTGGCAACACACGCAGAGACCGACGCGAAGACCGGCAGCGTGATGAAACAGCGGCTTTCGCACAGTTCAGCAGCTGATGTCAACTCGCCAGGAACAGCGCCAACCTCGTTGCCCGAGGAAGTATCACGACTCGCAGAAGTTCCGAGCAAACCAAGAGCCACAGCACCACGAGGGCGAATGGCGATGCTGCACTCGCTCCAGTTTGTCAAGCCCCAGCTGCTCGCGTGCGGCTCCGTGTGCGAGGTTCGGCTCGGGAACCGCGCGTTCGCGGTTTGCTGGGCGCTCACGCTGTCGGTGCACGCGGGACTCGCATTGTTCTACTTCTACGTCGCGTACCTGCACCAGTACATGAAGTCCAACAGTGTGCGGTACTACGCCGAGTACGTCAGCCCCGACCTCTTCACGTACTTCGGCACGATTATCGTCTGCAATGGCTTGTTCGCCGCGTGCCATATGTACGCGATCGTGTGCGCACTCTGGTTCTCAATGCGCTACCGGCGACTCGTGTTCGGTTCGCGTTACTTGAGCAAGCGCGAGTCCGCGTCTGGGAGCGGTCTGGGCTGGTTAGCTTCGTGGGGAGCACTGGCGCGAGCCCCCAACTGGGCTACCAAGACGCTCGTGACGTCAGCTGCAGGCTTCTCGGTCCTGTTCGGCCGTCGAGGGCTGTTCGGAGTCGAAGGAACACACTTCGCCGAGCTGTTTCTCGTGCGCGAGCTCGTCGAGATCCTGCTGCAGACGTTCCAGGCGTGGAAGTTCAGCATGTACATCTCGATGCTCTGGGTGAACCGCGCCGTCGTGGCTGCGATCGTCGTGAACTGCTGGTCCACGCCGCTCATCCACTACCTCTTCCGTGACGAACGGCACGAGTCGCTCAAGAAAGTCGGGTGTCTGGTGCTGGACGTGCTGCTTGACATCCTCTCGAGCGCCGTCATCCCGCTCGTGATCTTCCTGCCGTACGCGAACGCGTACGACACCGTCTACGGCGATTTCCCTCTCATCAACTACTACATGGACACGTGGTACATTAACGCAGTCGCGGAGACGCGGCAGGTGTTCGCGCTCTCGTGGCTCGACGTGGTCTCGAAGACGTTCCCAGGATACACGATCTTGAGTTCCATGCGAACGATCACAGCATCGTTCCCGCCTCCGCGCTCTAGAACTTCGTCGAAGCGAGTTGGACCAGCACCAGCGACATCGGCGCTGTCCGATACCCGTGCGAGTTCCTGTCCAGATCTGAACCGAGCTGCAGTCCGTGACGCGGCACGAGAGCAACCAGATCCGAGACGCCACACTCTCCGACGCGAAGTCACTCTCGCTGTCCTCAAGAAATCCGCGGTTGAGATGGTGCAACCGCAGTGGCGCAAGGACGGTAAGCGGATCGAGATCGTCCTCATCCTCTGGGGAATCGGCGTGGCGATCATGCACTTGCACTCGCTGACGATCACGCGGAGCGACAGTCAGCCAGGCTGTCTGCTGGAGAAGCGGCCGTGGATGGCGGGGCGACACAACTGCGTCGTCATGGAGATCAACTGTGTCGTCGCAGGCAACGTGGCCGGACACGAAGCCGACGTCGAGCGCATCCTCGAGAGCCTCGAGCCATCGGCGGTCAAGAGTCTCATCTTCTCGAGCTGCCCCGAGCTTCAGATGCCGCGCATGCTGCAGAGATTCTCGTCCCTCGAGACAATCAAGGTGCACAACTCGACTATCAACCAGTGGGACGGCGACGCTGCACTGACAGGCGCGACGCACTCGAGGATGCTGTTCGTGTACATGCTGGAGACCAACATGACGGCGATCCCGGACGGCCTCCTCTCGCGCGACTTCCCGCCGACGCTCGCGGACGTCGAGGTCTGCGGCTCCAACCTGACGACGCTCCCAGACGACCTCTTCGACTACTGGCCGAACGTCGACTACCTCGTGCTCGAGAACTGCCCCGGTGTGCAAGTTGTCCCCGACGCTCTGAGACGGATGCGCATCCGCCACTTGTCGCTCTGCAGCAACTCGATCACGGCGCTGCCAGACTACTTGTTCGACCCGAGCCAGAGCATCCAGATGATGGAGCTCGCGGGCAACCCGCTGTCGAGTCTGCCGGAGCGCGACGAGAGTACGACCACCGAGCCGACTCTGCTCAACTCCATCACACTCGGGTACACCAACATCTCCCAGTTCCCGCCGTGGCTGAGCAAGATGGCGGCGGAGCCGCTCTCGTACCCGCTGCTGACGATCTCCGCCGGCGAGACGCCGTTCTGTCGCGAGATCGCGGACGCAGCGGATCCGGAGACAGGGCGACTGAACCCTTTCGTGTTCGTGGACTGCACTGTCAGTGACGAGCTGCCGATCCGGCTGTTGTACCCGGCCGAGATGGAGAAGACGTGGCGACAGCAGTCGCTGTTGGCTCAGACACAGCAACGATGAGGGATGGTTGCTGTGCCACGAGCACCAGCAGAGCAAGTGCTTCCACTCAACACACCACCGACGATGTTTCGCTCGCCGTGAGAAAGGAAGAGCGACGATGGTCATCTCGATGGTCTTATTCGCGAGAAGAGACGAGCTGATCCTCCACACAGGACGCCGCTGCTCGCTGCTCAGTCTCGAATCTTCCTGCCAGAGCTCGCACCGCCAGCATCAGAGACGACCAAGATGCCAGCGACCGCCAGCTCAGCACGCCGCTGTCCGCGGACGTTTCTCGTCGCGACGGTGCTCGCACTTCTCGTGGTCGACAGCGCGTCGCACAGTCTTCGCAGCTCGAGTAGCGACATCAGCGCAGGCGTTCTGAGCCACGCGACTTCCCGTCACACACACGGCAGAACAGCCTCGCAGCCGCCGCGAGCGCTCTCCCTTGACGAGGGCGTCGCGCCGTTCTTCGAGACGGGTAACGCGATCTCCGCGTTCGCGTCGGACACGAGTGAGGTCGCTCCGCCGCCAGCATCTTCGTCACGGTCGCTGTCGCCAGTATCGGCGACCCAGCGGCCGGCAAAGCCCACGCCAGCACCGACTGCTCCGTGTCGTCTGCCATCGCGCACGACACCAGCAGGGGGCTCATCGAGAGCGCCGTCATCGTGGGAGTGGAGCAGTTCGGCATCGCGTCACGACTGTTCGTCGTCCGGATCGGAATGCACGTCCTCTGAAGACGCTGGAGCCGACAACGCGTCCACACGCTCGCGGTCGCCGTGCGAGTCGAACACCGCAGGCTCCGATTCCAGTTCTTCTTCTTCGTCGTCGGCCGGACACGTTCGAGTCGGCTACGTCGTGTTCGGCCACCGTCCGCTTTGGCTCCACCACCAGACGTCGTCGTCGCCACCATCGTCAGCCAAGTCAAGCAGCGCTCCGTAGCCTCCCAGGCATCATCGACACGTTCCCTCAGCAGCGGCGCGATCCCGACACGTCGTCGCAACGCGCCAGAGCCACCTTCGTATTGACATCGCTTACCAGTAGCAGACGCAGCAGCGGCGCAGCAGCACCACACGAGAAGCACCACGTCGCCATCTCCTCAACCAGCTCCACCAGTTGCTCTCTTCCTCTCTCTCGCTCTCACTGGCGCCGCCGCTCCTTCATCGCTTGTCGGTCGGCTCTGCTTCGAACGCTCTTCTTCGCTACATCTGCTGGCGCTGCCTCCCCGTCCTCAGTCGTAGCTGCGCCCGCAGCGTCATCCTCTTCGTGCAGCAGGTCGAGCAGGAACCAGTTGTTGCACACGAGGTCGACGTCGTCCCACTCCAACTCGCCGTCGCCGCTCGCCGCCGACGCAGTTGGCCTGACGGTGCGCTCGCCGCCGCACCGCAGGTTGTTCACCTTCTGTCCGAGGCGAAAGCCGTGCAGCTCCTTGGGCCACCGCTCGTCGTCGCTTGGCACGATGAACGCCTGTGGCACGCTCGCGTGCGCGCCGAAGAGCTCCGCGAAGCGCGTCATCGCCGGCACGAACACCTGGTTCCACTGCGCCTCGCGTGCGCTCCACGCGAAGCCCAAAGCGCGCAGGTCGTGCAGCTGGTAGTCCTCGAGCCGGCTCCTGCTGCGGCGCAGCTCGACGACCCAGTAGCCGAGCTTGTAGCCCCACGTCTGGCGTGGCCAGCGCGCGTCGCCGTGGGGCACTTGGAACGCCGCCGGCACGAGGAAGTGGCCGTGCAGCGCGCTGTACGAGCGCATCGCCTCGACCGCCACGTGCTCCCAGAGGTAGCGCTTCCAGTCGCCGCGTACCGCGTCCACGGGGACGCCCAGCCGCCGGAGCTCCGCTGCTGTGACCGCGTGCTGCGGCTTGTGCGCCACGCGCAGGAAGCGCGCGAGCGTCGTGCCGAGCTTGAGTCCGCGAATCTCGTCCGGCCATGCACTGTCGTCAGCTGCGGGTGCTGGTGCTGAGTCGGAGGATGGAGTCACAGCCGCGGGCACCGAAAAGCGCAGCGGAACGGCGATGTGGCCGTGGACATCGCGGAACGCACGCAGCGCCGGCGCTAACAGCTGGAACTGCGGCCGCCGCGAGCGGATCGCTGTTGGTGGAAGAATAAATGGAGAAGACGCTGCTGGTGGCGGTGAAGAAGGTGACTGGGACGCGCAGCAGCGGATGAGCGGCCGCCTCGGCGCCAGCAGCAGGAGCGGAGCAGCTCGCGATCTCAGCATTTGGCGATTTCGACTTTGACTCGCAAGCGGGTTTTAGAGGAGGTTATATATGATGACGGAAAGATTAACCCCAGGACATAAGAGGCCAAAAGAGACTGGAGGTTGGCGACGAGCTCAAAGACATTCGTGGCGGTCGGATCGGAAGGTTCGACTCGAGCGTCTCGAACTCAGGCATCGTCTGGTGTGTCATGTGTCGCAACATCAGCAGTTCACTCGTCACTGTCGCTGTCGTCACTATCATCACCACTATCTTCACTATCGTCGTCCAGGTCGCCGCCGCCGCTTTCCCCGTCCGACCAGAAGAACCCGAGTGCCTCGAGCCGGCCGCGCTCGATCTCGATGAAGTCGACGAACTTGCGCCGGTAGACCGCGTCGGACGCGATGCGGCCGAGGTCCAAGCCCCACGCGCGCGTCGGCCACGGCTCCTTCGACGGCACCACGAAGCCGCGCTCGATGCTCGCGTGACCGTGCACGAGCACGAACGTCTCGAGCGACGGCAGGATGCGCTGGCGCCACTTGGCTTCCGACGGGTTCCACACGAACCCGAGGTGCTCCAGGCGCTCCATGTCGCGGCCCACGAGCTGGAAGAAGTCGCCGCGCGCGCGCACATTGCATACGATGGAGCCGAGCTTGGCGCCCCACGCCTTCTGCGGCCACGGCGCCTCGTGCGGCACCTCGAAGTACTTGTCCACGTTGCAGTGGCCGTGCACGTCGAAGAACACCTCGAGCGACGGCATGATCTTCTCGTCCCACATGCTCTCGATGATGTTGAACGAGAACCCGAGCGCGTTGAGCTCCGGCAGGAAGCGCTCGAGCTGCGGGTAGTAGAGCTCTCCAGACCGGATGTGGTTCACCATGCGGCCGAGGTGGAAGCCCCAGAGTTGCTCATGCGGCCACTCTGGGTCGTCGCACGGCACGACGAAGCGCTGCGGGACGTTCGCGTGGCCGCGCAGCTCGTGGAAGCGCCGCAGCGCCGGCAGGAACAGACTCTCCCACTTGTCGTCCGTCACGTTCCATACGAAGCCGATCTCCTCGAGCGCCTCCAGCTGGTAGTCAGCGAGTTTCTCCGACCGCGCGCGCAGTTGGTTCACGTGCGCGCCGAGCTTGTACCCCCACGCGGCTCGCGGCCACGCGATCTCGTCGCCCTCGGGGACGACGAACCTGCGCGGCACGCGCAGATGGCCCTCGGCCGCCTTGAACGCCCGCAGCGCGCTCAGAGCCATCTGCTCCCACTGGAAGCGCGGCCAGTCTGTCGCGAGCGGGAACCCGAGCGCCCGGAGCTGCGCCACCTCTGCTGCCCGAGCAGCGCTGCCGGTGCTGGCGCCGCCATTCTCGCGCTGGAGCTCGCGCACGAGTCGTCGGAGTGCGCGGCCGAGATGGAGTCCGCGCACGTGCTCCGGCCACTGCGGACTGCTAGTGCTGCCTGTATCATCACTGCTGTCACCACCACCAGTGGCAAGAGGCACTTGGAAGTTGTAGGGCACCATGAAGTGCTGGTGCTGCGCGTGGAAGCAGCGCAGCGCGTCGATCAGCTGCGCGTTCGACGCCGTCGCCGGCTGCGTCCGAGTTCCCCTGCTGGTTGTCGCAGGCGAGGGGCCGCTGGAGGCGCTCGAGAGCGCGCGGGCGCTGGAGAAGGCGGTGTGGCGCCAGCGCACGAGCGCCGCGCGAGCTGGTGGTGGCGGCATCGAATGGCAACTTACCGGTATTGTACCGATTTATTCCAATAGTGGCAGAATTTCAATTTCGTGAAAATGGCAACTTCGACCAAGTGGGAAGCGAGAGCGGCGGCGGCGAAGCGCGTGCGTGCGCTCGAGAGCGAGTTGCAGGCGCTGCACGCAGCTGCGGGGGCAGATGACGACAGACGTGGTGACGGCAACGACGGCGTACCGGTGACGGCTAACGACGAGCTGCTGACGCGACCGCCGGCGCCGAACATGGATCCCTTCGCGTGCCTCTGTGAGTTCTCCGCTATGTGTTGGATGCTGCCCATGGGCGATTGCGGTGCATTGTAACGCTCGAGCATGTTTGCTCTCTGTGAATTCGGCAAGGTTGGTGCAAGTTCAAGCGCATCGGGTGCGTGTGTAGGATACGCTGGGTGGCGAGCGTTGAAATGTGGAACTGAGCCATCTTGTGGCGTCGCTACGATCCTCATGCTGTTGATGCAGTCAGAGCTATGTACGTACGAGAACATGATCGACGCCAACTCGATCTCCGCCACCTCCAGCGACTGCTACCTTATTTGATCCACATCTGATCTGTGCTTCCAGGTGCTGCACGAGAGCCGGCGACTCCGCGACGGCCGCGTGGTCAAGTCCATGGTGATCGTCGGTCCGCACTGGATCGGCGTCGTCGTGACGCTCGCGATCCTGCTCGTGGCCACCGGCGCGTTCCTCCAGCAGCAGTGCACGACGCTACCGTGGTACTACACGCTCGCCACGCTCGCGTTCTTCTCTGTCACGCTCTACTATTTATTCGAGACGGCGTGCCGCGACCCGGGCATCGTGCTGCCGAGCTGGTACCGCGACGGCAAAGACGATGGTGATGGCGACCGCGACGATGAGATGGCCAATGCCGAAAGTGACCTCGAGAATGGATCGAAGTCTGCCTCTCCACCTCCCAGCGGCGATGGCAATGAACTCCTTCAGGAAGACGACGACCAACTCTCGTCACGGTCGTCCGCGAGCACCGCCGTGATCTCCACATCGCGGTATCTTCCGACGCCTTCCGGCGTCCCCGAGCGAGTGCAGTTCTGCGATATCTGCGACGCGCAGCAGGCGCCGTTCACGGAGCACTGTGATGACTGCGACGTGTGCGTGGCCGAGTACGACCACCACTGTCCGTGGATGGGCAAGTGCATCGGCGAGCGCAACATGCGCGCGTTCAAGCTCTTCAACATCTCGTGGGTGCTCTACGCCGTGTTCGTGGTGAGCGTCGCGATGCAGAACGTCGACTGGGGCGACGTGGCCGTGCAGCAGCTCCAGCGCGCCGCGGACGGCTCCTGGGTTCCTGTTCCACGGGGTGGGCGCCTGTAGATAGGGATTGAGGCGGAGCTACTGACAGAGAGTGCGTTCGAGGACTTGGGACTTGTGAGATCGAGGTCTTCAAGTTCCCCAGCCATCGTCCACACCAGTGCCACACACAATTTCGTTCGTGCATCCTTCGTTTTCTTCACTATCATGTCTACCTGGATTTCATCACTATCAAACTGGCTCGTCTGCTCGTGCTCTTGGAACGACGCACGATCATCACTCCCATTCCTGCATCACACCAGACGCACGCACGTCATGAGCGACGCCGCGAACGCCCCCGCCGTGCGCGCCGCGTGCCGCATCGCCGACAACAGCGCCAGCTGCTACACGGCGTCCTGGTTCCTCGTGTGGGACCAGGTGCGCTACTGGCTGCTCGTCCAGGCGCCGGTCGTGGCCGCCGCCGTCGTCTACGAGTGGCTCGACCTCTCCTCAGTGCCGCGCGTCGAGCGCCTGCGCGCGCTCTTCGACACGCCGCTCACACGCGCCGCGGTGCGCCCTTTCTATTGCAGTTGTCGCTGTAGTGCTGACCCATAGACGACGAAGCCGAGCTGACGCTGTGTGCGTGTGTGTGGAGCAGAACCACCTCATACAGCTCGTCGCGTGCATCTACGTGTGCATCGCCTGGAGTGCGTCGCTGTCGTAGATAGGACCCCGACTGCATGAGGCGGCGTTATGCTGACTGAGACTCTTGGTGTGTGTGTTGCGCTGCAGTTGTGCGCGGCGGGTCGCTGGCCGTGAACCTCTCGTCGTGGTCCATCGAGTCGTTCCTGCTCATCGCGGCTGCCGTGTGCTACGGGCTGCGCTGGATCGCCGCCAAGCAAAAGTGCGTACTACGTGCAAGGGACTGCTTGCGTGCATGCAGCCTACTAAGCTTCTCTTTGCGTCTCTGCGACGATGACACTCTCGCAGAGTGCTCTTCACGCTGCAACTCCACTCGCTCTTCGACTTGCTCTCGATCGTGTCCCATTTCGCGATCAACTTCCAGACGTACCCAGTCGGCGGCCAGCTGCGGCGCTCATGGCTCGACTTCGGCTTCTTGCGCGCGTACATCGCGTACGTCGTTATCGACCGCCTGTTCGCGGGCTACAAGAACAAGACGTTTTTCACGCAGGTGCTGCTCGTGATCTTCAAGGCGTGGTGCCTCGTGTTCATTGCGGCGTGCGTGCTCTTCTCGCTCGAGCGGCTCGGCGACATCCCGTACACCGACAGCTTCCTGCTCCATGTGTACAAGTGCACCAATGAGGATGGGAGTGCGTTCGTTCTGCTCAAGAACGCGGGCGGCACGGATGAGTTCCCCAACTGCTCGGAGACCTGGAGCTTTTTCTCGTCCATCTACTTCATGTTCGTGACTGTGTCGACCGTCGGGTACGGCGACTTCAGCCCAAAGACCGTGCTTGGACAGCTCATGGTGTGCGCGGTCATTGTGTTCGGCATCTACACGTTCGCGAACGAGTCGGCGGCGTTCGTGTCGCTCTACGGCGCCCAACGCGGCGGCCGCGCCAAGTACAACTGCTCGCGCAACACCGCGCACGTTGTGGTGACGGGTAACCCGTCGGCGGTGCAGATGAAGGACTTCATCCGCGAGTTCTTCCATCCGGATCACGAGGTGCTGTTCCGAGGCGGCGACACGAGCGACAAGCTGGGCAACGACATCGCTGGTGACCCCCCCGTTGACGACTCTGACGAAGCAGAAGAGGAGGAAGACGACAGGAGCTACGTAAACAAGAAGCGTCAGGAGCGGAGCGAGCTGGTCATGGAAGAAGGTCGCGCGGGCACCCGAGAAGCAGCGACAGCACGCTCAAGATCCACTGAAGGCGGCGTGTTCGCGTCGAAGTGGCTGCACCGGCGCGGCGCGAACCACGTGCGCGAGACACACGTCGTGGTACTCATGCGCTTCGACAAGGACGACGAGGACTCGTCGTTCCAGAGAGAGGTGACGGAGTTCGTGAACGACAACCCGCGGTACCACAAGCGCGTCTTCCTCATCTATGGCTCTCCGCTGCGGAAGAAGGACCTGGAGAGCGCGAAGCTGAGCCAAGCGATGGCGGTGTTTTTCTTGCCCAACAAGTTCGCGAACGACGCGAACCAGGAGGACGCGGCGACGGTGCTGCGGGTGCTGTCGGTGTTGCAGCAGAAGGAGCACCACACGCAGCTTTTCGCGATGCTCGTGAACTCGGAAAACCGGACGCTGCTGGAAGCGACCGGCATGAGCAGCGAGAACCTCGTGTGCGCCGACGAGCTGCGCTTGGGGCTTATGGGGCTCAGCTGCCGCTGTCCAGGGCTCTCGACGCTCGTATCCAACCTGATCACAAGTCGGAGCGGCGACATCCCGTTCGACGTAAGCGACGCGAGCTCGACGACGACGATTTCGTGGATCGCCGAGTACATTGCAGGAGCTGCGAACGAGATCTACTCGTGCAACTTGGCGCTGCACTTCGTCGGCCTCACGTTCACGGACGCCGCGCAGCGCATCCACGCCGAGTCCGGCGGACTCGTACTCTTGATCGCTGTCGAGGCAGACGGCGACATCTCGTTCAACCCCGGCCGGTGGTTCCGCATCACGCACGCGTGCAGGGCGTACATGATCGCCGAGTCCATCAACGCGCTCACGCCGTTCTCGCGCCCCTCGAGCCTCACTGGCACGCAAGCATCCGTGGTGATGAACCTGTCGATGGTTCAAGCGCGCGAAAACCTGCTGCGTCGCGCTCGCCGCGCACAGCACAACGTCGAGCGGCGCATTCCATCCCACGTGCGCGAGTACATCCTCCGCTGCGGCAGCAGTGGGATCGGCGTCTTCAAGTCTCCGAAAGCGCCGTCAGCATCTCTGCTCGCGCAGGGCGGACACATCGTCGTGTGCAGCAACGTCGCGAACGAAGGCGGCGGACAGCGGTCGGTGTCCAGATTGGTCAACTTTCTGCGCCCGCTCCGCGCCCCGCACATCGAGCGCGTCGTCCCAGTCGTGCTCGTGGACTCGGAGAGGTTCGACGGCATCTCGTGGTTGCAACTGAGCCAGTTCGGCGAGGTGTACCAGGTGCAGGGATCTCCGCAGCGCCACAACGTGCTGGTCGCCGCGGGCGTGTACACTGCGTCGGCGATCGTGGTGCTCTCGCAAGGCACGGAGGCCGGCTATGACGACTCGAAGGCAATCTTCAACGCGATTCTCGTGAACTCGGCGCTCCAGCACAGCCGCATCTTCACGATCATCGAGCTCCGCGACGTGCACAACAACAAATTCCTCGACCCCGTCGCGAGCTTCAGCTCGGCATCGCGCGACGACGACATTGCGTCCGAGTACGAGACGCCGACGATGTCACCGTACGGACGAGGTGGAGGTCGACCGAGTCAAGGGTACCGCTTCTCGGTCGCGAACAGTACTGGCGCTGCATCGGCTGCTCTACTCGACAGCCGTACAGCTCGCAGATCGTCGACAGCGCGGCACCTCACGTGGCTTCAGAAGCAAGGCGTATGCTGCCGCTCGGTGCTGGCCAATGTCTGTGGATTCTTCCTGGGGAACCTCATGTCCGCCGCGCACCGCGTGAACCGATTCAACTACTCTGCCGGGTCGGGTGCGCCGTCAGCGCTCGAGTCGCTCGTGAACGACGAAGACGACACGTTCTTCCAAGAGCGGTTCATGCGCGGTGCGCTGTTCCCGTCGTACGTGGCCGACGACTTGCTCATCCAGAACTTCTTCAACCCGTCGCTGAACGCGTTCATCCGCAAGATCCTGGACGGCAAGAGCTGCTTCATGCTGTACGACATCCCCAAGCAGTGGCGCCGCCAGTCGCTGACGTACGGCGAGCTGTTCGCTCACATGACGTCGGGGATCGCGCACGCGCTCCCGATTGGACTTCTGCGCGCTGGGAACGGAGCGAATGGTGCGCCGTGCCCGTACGTGTACACGTGTCCAGCGTCGTCTGCGATAGTGTACGCGGAGGACAAAGTGTTCGTGATCATCGACGTGAAGGCGCTGCACCGAGTGGCAAACAAGCTCCAGCGACGCTTTCGCAACCGCCGCAAAGCCGTGAAAGATCCCGTGACGTTCGCGGATACTGTTGATGCCGCCGTGCGCCGCACGTCCGAGAGAGCGCCGACGAGCCAGAAGCTGTGAGGGTGTGCATGACACTGGCAGCTTTGCATGAAGTGGTTTGCGAGTCAGACAGACCGTTATCAAGCGAACGTCGCGAGTGGAGGAGGCAGGGAGGAGTCAACGTGAGCTGACAGAGCCGAAAACAGGCGGGGAGGACGACAATATGTTGAGCACCCACCATCGACATGTTCTACTCCTGTGCATCAGCACATGCGAGCCGCTCGATTCTGTTCGTGAAAAGAGAGGAGAATGTATCATGGATTCCGTCAAGCTATGCAACAAGTTCGAGCTGCGCACGTACATCGCGCTCAGCCATTCAACACAGGCAGACTACACTTTGCGGTAGTCGTTGTCGGTGTACTCGGCGTCCTCCTCGGCCGACTTGTCGTAGACCTCAGTGTTCCTGCCCTTGGTCTCCAAGCCGAAGAAGTAGACGACGAGTGTGCTGATGAGCATCGCGACCAGGAGGAAGACCCCGCAGCCGATGCCAGGTTGGTAGACCTCCCAGTAGTCTCGGTAGTCATCCTTTGAATAGCCAGTGACCCAGGAGAGTTGGCCGCTGTATTCACTGACACCGTTGTTATCAGTGTAGCCAAGATCCC
>JAASFH010000469.1:0-18068 GCA_023333695.1 Globisporangium yorkense
GCCGCCGCTCGCTCGCTCTTTCTCTGCCTGGCTTTTCTCGAGCAGAACTCCCAGTCGACGACACTCTTTCTCTCTCTCTCGCATTCTCTGTGTCAACCGAGTGCTCTCTACGCGGTCTTCTCGAGCTCGAGCTCCACGCTGTCTGCAGCCACTTCCTCGCCGCCGCTCGCGGACGCCGCGCCGTCGTCCGACGTCGTCGACTTGCTCTTGCTGAACGTCTTGTTGAGCGCGATGGTGGCCTGCACCGTGCTGACCGCGGCCTTGAACTTGCGGCGCGCGTTGAAGCGGCGCAGCTCCTCGAGTGCGCTCGTGAGCTGCACGGTCGCGACCTCCGTACCCGTCACCCACTTGTGCTCCAGCAACTGCCCGACCGTCGCACTGAAATCGACACACGGAAACAGCGAGCGTCAGTGCCAAGCCACGAACCACACACCTCAGAGCGACTCAACGCCAAAGTCCACGCACCGCTCTGCCGGATTCACCACCAGCATCTTGGAGATCAGGTCCTTGGCGTCGTCCGACACGTGGTCCCAGTACGGCGAGTCGAACTGGAACTTGCCGCGTTTGATCTTCTTGAAGAGCGCGTTGTGGTTGTCGTCGTGGAACGGAGGGTAGCCGCAGAGCAGGATGTACGTGATCACGCCGATGCTCCAGATGTCCACGCCCTTGCCGTACGGGTGGCCCTCCAGGATCTCCGGAGCCACGTAGCCCGGAGTGCCGCACGCCGTCACGAGGCCTTCGCCGTCGAACTCGATCTTCTTCGCGAAGCCAAAGTCCGCGAGCTTGATCGACGCGTCGTCGTCCTTGGCCGTGAGCAGCAGGTTCTCCGGCTTCAGGTCGCGATGCACGATGTCCGCGTCGTGACAGTACTTGATGGCTTCCAGCAGCAGCTTGACCAGATCTCTCGCTTCGCGCTCGCTGTAGTACGACTGCCGTCACGCACAAGGTCTGTGTTAGCGGGCTATAGCAGTAGTCAGTATCACTCGCAGCATCTCGAGCGCACCTTCTCGACGATGCGATCGAAGAGCTCGCCGCCCGCCATGAACTCCGTGACCAGGTAGTAGTACTTGTCTTCTGCGAAGAAGTCGTGCAGGATCATGATGTTCGGGTGGTTCATCTGTGTAGGTAGAGAGCAACAGCGCGCGTGCGTTAAGAACTCGCACAAGAGCACGAGTCGCGAGAGGTCGTAACCCACCTGCTTGAGGATCGCGACCTCCGTGGTCAGCGCCTCGATGTCCTCGGCCGTGAGCCCCTCGCGCTTGATGCACTTGATCGCGTACTTATGACCCGAGGGCTTGTGGATCGCGTCGCGCACGACCGAGAACGTGCCCGAGCCGATCATCTTACCGAGCGTGTACTGCTCCTCGAAGTTGTTGGGGTTCGGCGGGCTGCTGCCGTTGGCGTGCGCGTTCGCGGCACCCGCGGCGGCGCGTTCCTCCTGCGGCGCGGCCTTCTTCTCCGCGTGGTTCGCGTCGAGCGCCGGATCGGTGTTGATCACATCGGTGTCCTGTGCAGGAAGACGTCAGGTGATGGTTAGTCGCAGCAGCTCCTTTGCAGCTCATTAGGATGACGTCTTGACGCACGGGCTTGGAGCTGACGCAGCCCATGGTGAGCGAGGGAGGTGGGCTGGCTGTTGAGGGGCGGGCGGGTGCTGCGGTCGGCGACAATTGGCAATTGCGGCTCCTCTGGAGTCGGCGCTGCTCGGTCGCGCTCGCTCGCTCTTTCGCTCGCTCTTTCTCGGCGGCGGCAACTGAATCGATGAGTCGTTCGTCTGACGACGAAACCATAAAAATAGAGCTTACAAACGCGCTGTGTTCTCACGTCACAGATCTGGCACCACCTCATCCTGCGACCTGACTTGACCACATCGGACAAGATGCGGGTATGCGTGGAGAGAGATCCTCATCGCCGACGACCTCGAAGGCCATGCGCGCAGTGGTGTCAGAACACCACGACGAGGTTGGTATTAGCGGGCGAAATAAGACACGCATGGCGCGTCCAAATCATGTCGTGAACGTGAACTTGTCGCCCTGGATAGAGTCGCTCAGATCGAGTGCCACCACAGCTCGAGCGATAATAGATGCAACAGCGTACCTGACGCAGCTTCGTGTTGAGCTTCGGCTCCGCGTACGAAATCTGTCTGCTGGCGTGACGAGAGGCGCGTCGGCGAAGATCGCTCTGATCCTGCTGCTGCTGCTGCTGCTGCTGCTGGTGCTGCTGGTGTCCACGGACTGTGACGCTGATCCTCGAGCATCCTACCGAGCTCCGAATGCGAGGACGCATCGGACTCTTCTGGACGAGCGGTTTATCTGGAGCCGAGGTTCGCTTTAGCAGTCCGTAGTAGTCGCCCTGCACATACTCGCCGCGCTGAGCCACCATCAAAGCAACAGGTTTCGTCGCAGCAGATCGCACCCTTCGGATCTTCACGTTCAGCTTCGGTTCTACGTAGGAGATGCTCTTGTCTCGGAGTCGGAGACACCTCCCAAACTCCAGCTTTCATGAACACGGACTGTCAGCGCAGGCAGTCGACACCACCACGCCTCATCGAGTACGCATCACACCTGTCTCTCGTCTTGAGCCGATGATCTTGTCGTCAGTTCCGTCGCCTGTCAGGAACACAGCGTGAGCGAGTGAGTTGATCGCAAGGCATGCCCGCAGCAGAGTGCCCACCTCTCGTATCGTGGATATCACGCCGACAGCCAAGGCGCCGCTGCTGGAGGCGGTCACCGAGTACTCCTGACCAGCGGAAACACACAGAAGTCTTTAGCTGCCATGATGATCCGGAGTACCACACGAAGCGCTCACCAGAGTCTTCTTCGCGTTGCCTCTCGCCGGAGATCGGCTCGGGCTTCTCTCTCGCATCGGCTCATCTTGAACCTCGCGCTGCGAGCGTCGCAAGAGCTCTCTGGCGTTCAACTCTCTCTGCGCATATAAGAGGTCGTCAGACTCCTCGAGCGACTCGAACGAGACACTCGCTTCGATACGCACCACAGGCGTGATCGCCACTCGCTCTACGCCGCGCGTAAGTGAGCCGAGGCAGTTGCTCCGAAACCCGATGTCTGTGCTCCGGCACTCGCTGATCGGAGCCAGGACGGTGGTGTCGCACTGGGTCGACTGGTCACAAACTACACTCTCTTGCTCGGATCACACACAACACAGACTCGCGCCATACACATGACACAGCAGCGAGCGTCTTCACCTTCTGGGCTCCTGCGCTGCATCTCGATCCACGCCATCACTGCACGCGCGCACGTGCGAGGCGTCACAATCGCACCACACACTGCACATCCTGAAGAGAGTCGAGACACCTTGCTGGGAGAACTGGCTGCTCTGCGAGCGCTTGACTGTGCAGGTTGTGAGTCGTCGTGCTATCATAGCATTCCCAAGCGATCGATAGAAAGAGAGAGAGAGAGAGAAGGACACTACACCTCGCACAAGATCCGCTTTCGCCTCGTTCTGGAGCCACCAGCGACAGCGAGTGTGAGAGAGCAGTGGGTGCATCACGTCCATCATGCCAGAGAATCCCGCACCAGCGCCTTCGCGAGCTCGCGGTTCGCGTCCCGGAGCGCTGCCGCCTCGTCGCGCAGCTGCTGCAGCTCCTGCATGACGCTGTAGACGTACCCGGCGCTCGCCCTCGCGCCTCTCGCCATGGTGCTGAGAGAGATGTCAAGGATCGGTCGGAGGAGGAGGTGTGCCTTTTTACAATCATATTCGAGAGGGGAAACAAGTTGCAGTCAGAGTGATGGTCGCACTTCAACTTGTGCCTGCCTGCCATTCGCCAAGCAGCGCCATAGCGGCCGTGTGGCGGCGCGCGCTGGCGACGTCGAGCGCGGTCTCGCCGCTCTGTGTATGCGTACGCAGCCTCGCCAATCGTCAGCTTCTCTTGTGGGCACATTATCTCCTTTTTCTGAGCGATAAACTAGCGAACGTACGCTGTTTTGCGCGTGATGATCGGCGCCGGCGTCAAGCAGCAGTCGGATCACAGCGGTGTGGCCGCTCTGAGTCGCCTTGTGCAATGGCGAGCTGCTGCTACCAGTACGGGCGTTCGGGTCGGCACCATGCGCGAGCAGCAGCGCGGCCAGCTCCGCTCGCCCGAGGAGCGCCGCGTGGTGGAGCGGTGTGCATCCAGTCTGTTCGAGTCCACACGAGTGGCGAACGTCAGTCAGTTCATGCAGCTCAGTCTTTTGACCAGTCAGTACGCGGTAAGCGGTTATACGCTGTCGGCTGCGTTCGGGTCGCCGTTCGTCGTCTGCAGGATGCGTTTCGCGCGGCGCAGGTCGCCGTTCAAGGCGCAGGTGTGGAGACCGGTCGTCGGCGTCGGGCGAGAGGCATCGCGGAGCTGCTCGAAGTGCGCCTTGAAGGCGTCGCTCAGCGCGAGCGACGAGAAGCCCGTGCGCTTGACAGCCGCCATGCCGCCATTCGAGGCCATCAATGACAAATGAAGCGGCGACAGGATTAGGTTGGACAAACTCATGTTGACAATGGCAGGTATCGAAGTGCGCTGACAGCAAGCGGACATCTTAGGCGTTGAACACGAGCGTCTGGATGGCGGTCGCGCGGAGCAGCACCTGCACGAGCTTTTTGTTCGGCGCCATGATCTTCACGGTCTGGTCCGAGTCGCCGTAGTTGTTCAGGATCGCGACGTATCGACCCTCGGGCGTGAGGAACGCAGTCCAGTCGACGCTGCCGAGGCGGGACTTGCTCTTGCTCGCGGCGTCAAACCGGAGGCGCTGCGAGCCGGGGGTGAGGAACTTGGAGAAGTGGCCCATGATGTAGTACATCGGCTGCTTGTAGAACTCCTTCCGGCCGACCTCGTCCACGAGAATCGGCGCGTCCACAAAGTTCTTCGCCCAGTTCGGTCCGCCCGCCGTGTCCAGCACGAGATTCCAGTCCGTCCAGCCCGACGCGAAGCTCGTGAGGTCGTTGATGATGTCCTTCGCGTAGTTGTGCGCGCGCCACCACACGATGTTGAAGTCCGTGATCTTCACGCCGGCACCGGTGCTGGTGAACAGGATGTCCGGCAAGTACCCTTCGCACGCCTCTGTGCCGAGCATGAAGACATCCGGGTACTTGGTGTAGAAGTCCTTCATCTCGGCAAAGTGCCCGCCAGTGCCGAACGGGAAGTCGAAGTTCGAGTACCAGTGGATGCCGATACCGCTCACGTACTTGCGCGCCTCGGGGTCTGTGAGCGCGGCTTGCCAGCTCGCCAAGTGCGACTTGTTGTCGTCCATCATGATGATCTTCACGCTCGGGTGGTTCACCTTCAGAAGAGGGCCGAGGTCTTTCTTGATGAAGTCGCGCTCGACGTCGGTCGTGAAGCGGAGACTCTGCCACGCGTTGAGCTTCACGCCCGGCTCGTCCGGCTCGTTCTGCGTCGTCATCGCCCAAATGTCGATCCCTTCGTTCTTGTACGCGGTGAGAAACTTGGAGTAGTAGAGCGCCAGCGCTTTCCAGTACGGCTCGCCCGGCACGCCCTTGAGCTTCGTGTTGAGTGTCGTGTTTCCCTGGGTCATCCACGCTGGCGGCGCCCATGATGACGCGAAGATCTTGAGCTCGCGCTTCGTCGTCGAGAGCGCGCGCTTGATCAGGTTGAGCTTGTTGGAGGTCGGCGCCTTGTCCACGTCGATGCTGAAGTGCTTCATCTCGAGGTCGTCCACGACAGGGTTGTACGAGTACACGGACTCGGAGAAGTCCGTCGACGCGATCGGGATGCGAGCAGTCGTGTACTGGATGCCGTTCTCCGCGTAATAAGCGTCCAGGATCTTTTGCTGCAGGTCGGTCGGCATCTTGTACAGGTTGATCGCAGTGGCGTCCGTGAACGCGCCGCCAAAGCCGATAATCTTCTGGTACTTTGTCGTCGCGTCAATCGTGATGTCTGCGTCGTCGGCTGTGCCGTCCACGAACACCAGCTTCTCGTGGCGCAGGCGCTCGCCGACGTTGCGTGATGTGCGGTAGAGACTCGCCTCGTTCGCCTTGAGCGTGAGGTAGTCGTTCGAGACGGAGTCGCACTGCGTGGAGTTGCAGACGCAGACGCCTTCGAGGTTCTTCTGGTAGCGCGCGGACCAGTTGCTGCAGCCGAGCGCGAGCGCCGCAGACGTCGGGTCGGTGCGGAGTAGCAACAGCGCAGCGATCGCGGCGTTGGAGGTCGCCGCGAAGATCCACTTGGCCACCATGACTGTCGAACTGGGCAGAGCCTTGTGAATGAGAGCGAACGGCGCGGGAGGTGTCTTCGGCGCGGGGCGAATTGAGAAGTGCGAGTCGAGAAGAACGGTGCGAGGTTCGAGCGGCAGCCGGTCGAACGAGCGCTTTGCCTTGAGCGCTTTGCCATGCAATGCACTCGCTTCGCGAGACACAGAGAGGAAGGTGTTGAGTCTTTTACTTGAGATGCTCTACTGTATCGTGAGGTTCATGCACAGCGAAGAGATTTTTGATCGCTGGATCGCAGAGAGAGGAGACACTGAGCACATCCCTCGCCGCCAAAGAGCAGCGGCAGCTGATGCGGCATCCATCGTTCTTGACGGACAGTGTGGCGTTGATGTTGGCGGTGCCAGCGCCTTTTGGTTCCGCTGCTGCGGACATGCACAGACGTGTCCAAGGTGCTGCTCGCAGGGTGGTGCCGCAGATCGAGCGCATGCGTCCACCGAAAGTGGGCTTGTCCGGAACAGATAGTCGTTGCCTTTCGACGAACACCAAGAAAGCCAACATGCTCTCGATACTCGATGCAGCTGTGCGTCTTGTGAAAGAACGAATGCTCAAGCGGCAAGCTGACAGGACTAAACGGTGCGTTCAACCAGCTTAGTCGTCGACTACACGTCTGCTACACTACACTATACATGCTACGAAGGCTACGAGAGTGCAGGTGATGGAGAGATCTGGTTGTCTCGATCTTTGAGATGGCTCATCTCGCTTCCGTCTCGGTTCTCTTCTCTTGTTCAGGTCAACGTTGAACCTGACCTCTATTCGACTCATGCGAGGCAATTCAGCACTATTTTTCTAATACCTTCTCTTAGCACCTATGAGCATAGTAAAGGGAAGTAGAAAGTGTAAAGCCAAAATACACCAGTATATTCTACCATCCATCAAAAGTACACAGGACCTACCATACAGCATTCCTCCGATCATGCTCGACTAGAGGGCTGCAGGTGTGAACCACACACCCGCACATTTCGGCGGTGAGCATGCGTCGAGGTCTGCCACCTGTGGCGCTGCTGCGCGCTGCCGCCCGCCGCGCGGTGATACCCACAGCATCCGATGCATTTTCGTCATCAGCTGCTCGCTGCCTCTCTCTGCGTCCAGCGGTGGGTCTCGCGCCGGCGCTCCACCGCCTCCCGTCGCGCGCCGCCAGCAGTAGCAGCAGCAGCAGCAACCGCGCCGTCGCCGCCGTTACCCCACAGAGCGTCCCGACCGAGACGTTCGACGAGCTCAAGCAGTTCCTGATGGAGCCGTCGACCGAGGGCCCCGCCATGCAACGCGCGCAGCAGATCGTGCGTCTCATGATGCAGCGCCACGTGTTCCCGGCGATGCCCGGCCAGGAAGCCACCGTGATGGTCATGGTCGCCGACGCCATGGAGGACCGCGTGTTCGCGCGGGAGGTGTACGCGTGTCTGCGCGACGCGGGCGTGTCGCCGTCGCCGCTCACGCTCGAGCTCACGGCGCTCGCGTGCGCGGAGCTCGGCGACTGGGAGACCGCGGGCGAGGTCGTCGAGTTCATGCACCAGGCGATCGACCTCATGCACCCGTCGAGCGACATCTACGAGAACGTCATCGCCGCGTGCTACCGCGCGGACAAGTGGATGCGCGCCAAGCAGTTCCTGGACGAGATGCTCTCGTACAGGCTCGAGGCCGCGCCGGAGGTGCACATCCAGTGCCTCAAGCTCTGCATCGCGGCGAAGGAGCTCACGGGCACGAAGGCGCTGCTGCAGCGGTTCCTCGCGACGTTCGAATTCGAGCCGGAGGAGGTGGAGGACGTGCTCACCGAGCTCTTCGACAAGGCGATCGCCGTGTCGTCGTCCCACCACGCGCTCTTCTTCCGGGACCAGATGCACCAGCGCGGGTTCGCGTTCACCAAGCGCGCGTGCGCCGACCTGGTGCAGCTCTGCGCGGTGGAGCGCAAGTGGCACCGCGCGCGCGTGCTGCTGGCGCAGTTCCGCGGTGCTGCGCCGCCACCGGCGGCCAAGTCCTCAGAGTACGCGCGCGACATCCAAGCGCTGCTGGACGACCTGGCGTCCGCTGGGTTCGATGTCGGACTCCCCATCTACAACGCGGCGCTGCGCAACTACGTCCAGCTGATGCAAGACAAGGACGCGATGCGGGTGTTCGACGTCATGCAACAGCAGCGACGCGTGGCGCCGGACGCCGTGTCGTACGCCGCGGCGATCACCGCGTGCAGAGCAGATGTGGCGCGCGCCGACCGACTGTTCCAGGAGATGGTGAACCGAGACTGCGCGCCGTCCCCGAACGTGTACCACGCGTTCCTCTTGACCGCGAGCCTGGCGGGCGAGTGGCAGCTATTGATCGACCGCTACAGCGCGATCGCGACCGTGCCGAGCGAGAAGCAGATGGTCGACCAGGACTCGCGCATCCAGTCGCTCGTGGCGGTCGCGTACGGCCGTCTGCAGCAGCATCAGAGCATGCTGCAGGTGTTCACGAGCATGAAGGTGCGCGGACTGCGGCCAACCTTGTACGTGTACGGCGAAGCCATGTACGCGTATATCCGCCAGGCCAACTGGCGCCACGCGCTGCTGCTCTTCGACCACATCCACAAAGAGGACATCGACCCGCACAAGCTCGCGGGCTTCTCGATGATCTGGGACGCGGCGGTTCTTGCAGCGGTGGAGGGCGGACAGGTGGAGCGCGCGGCAGCGCTCTTCAGCGACATCATGGACGCGCGTGCGTCGATTTCACCGCACACGGCGGTGCTGCTCGTGGAGACGCTCGAGAACACCGCGGCGCCGGCGCTGTGGGACGCGTTCAAGAGGATGGAGGACCTGCACAGAGTGAAGAATCGCTCGACGCCACGGCACCGCACGGCCAACGACAACCCGAAGGTAGTCAACGCTCTGCTCAAGCGCGCAGTGGACGCGCGCGACGTCGAGTTTGCCGAGAAGCTCGTGGCCGACGCTGAGAACGAGCTGGAGATGGTGTTCAATTCGATGACGTACTCGCTCCTACTGCGGCTGTACGCAGCCAAGGAGAATCACGAGAGCTTCCACTACTGGAGCGAGCGAATGGCGAGCGCGAACGTCAAGATCACGCTGTTCACGTACCGGGCGGTGCTGCAGCACCTGAAGGCGCTGAGCGGCAGTGAGTGCGAGAAGCCGGCGTACTTCGAGGCGATCTTCCGGTTGCTGGACCTGAGCGTCGACGCGGATGCAGAGGACAACACGCAGCGCGTCATCCGGATAGGAGGACTGATCCTCGATAGGATGGAGCGCCGCGGACTGACGGATGCACTGAGTCTGGAGTACTACCTGCGGCTCTCGCCCGAGCCTCACCACGCCACGCGCGTGCTCAGCATACTGGAGGCGGCGGACGCCTTCGAGTTCTCGTCCAACCTCCTGTACGCGCTCTTCGTGACGCTCGGCGGTCACCCGGAGAGCGCGCGCGTGCGTGCATTCCTGCTCAAGTACCTGAAAGAGCTGCCAGCTGGAGAGGCAGACGACGCGCTGACGGCGTACTGCTCGACGTGCAGCAGAGACGATGCGCTTGCACTGCTCGAGGAGCTCGTGCAGTGCGACTACGAGCTCGCGGACAACCAAGTGGTGCTTTTCCTGGTCAACATAGCGCCTCCGGACGCCGACGTGAACGGCGAACCGCTCACGATGCCTCTCAGCAGCGGCGGACAGCTCTCTCGTCTCACGCTTCTGCTCAACGAAGCGGACGCGTCGCTTGGGAGCGGCTCCATGGCGTTCCTGATCCAGCGGGTGATCGAGCTTTCCAAGTTCGAACAGCAGCAACAACACGTGATCACAGGGCTGAGTGAGTGGGACGCTGCGCTCGCCGCCGACCTCGACGCGATGCGCGACCTTCTCACGCACGCGCTGAGCAGCTACTCGTCGGAGCAAGTGCGCGAGTTCCTGTCCCAGGTGGTGCCGCAAGCAGACTTGTGGTGCCTCGAGAGCGTCCTGCGCGCACTAGAGTAAGCGACGGACCCGTCAAGCGCAAGGATGTTGGTTGACTACTTGTTCTTCGCTGCGCTCGTCGGCTGCGACGTCTCCTCCTTCTTGCTCGCAGCTCCGGCGCTCGGTGGCAGCTCGGTGTTGTGGGACTTGGACGACGCGGTCGCCGCGCTGCTGTCGGCGGCCACGAAGATCTTGGCTCGGTCGAGCTCCTGTATCAGCCGCGTGTAGAGCTCGTCGGCGTTGAACGCGAGCGCCTTGGCGGCCTGCCGCTTTCTGTACGAGATCGCCATGCGCAGCATGAACGCGTTCTCCTCGTCGTACTCGAGCTGAGGCGGCAGCAGAGCACAGCAGCACGACAACCGCGTCAGATGGCTCTCGTGAACTACCAACTTCCGATCGATCATGCACGTGTGGCGACGACGAGACCTCGATCGTCGGCGGCGTGCCGCCCCACTCCTTCTTGTCGAGCTCTGTCCAGACGACCTTGGCGATCTTCACGCCACCTTCGTAGTGGTGCGTCTCGTCCTGCGAGCAGCACGTCGCGTCAGTTCAGTCTCGACTCGGACAAGTCTGCCAAGCAGCACATGCACGCGCGTACGCTGAGCACTTTGGCACGCAGGAACACGGTCAGGTGCTTGAGCTGGATCGGCGCCTTGCGCTCGACCTTGATCGTGATCACGCCGCGGGATCGGAAGGCGAGGAACCGCAGCGCGTGGAGCATCGCGGCGCCGACGATCCCCCACACGAGCATGCTGAAGAAGAACCAGAGCCCCGGGTTCGCATACATCATGACTTCGAGGAAGCTCTTCATCCAGTCCGTGTCAACGACGGACCACGACCCCGTGACGCGGTCGAGGATCTGGAACGCGAGTGAGCCGCAGAGCAGTACCTGCAGGATGAGCAGCGTCGACGCCGTGCGCTCGTTGATCTCCTGGAGCTCGCACAGCGCCCGCGTGTGCATCCGAATGGCTTCGTTCTGCTGGAAGCTCCGCTCGCTCGACACGATGGCCGCCATCTCGTTGAGCACGCCGAGTTCGTGGCGCGCGCCGGCCATGTTCTTGTGGAGATCTCGCACGCGGCGCTTGAGCTGGTTCGCGAGTACACCAAGCTGCAGGCGCTCGTAGAGGCTGCGGCCAGCTTGCTCCGGGGGCTCTGTCGGCACGATCGCTTCGTCGAGAGACTCCTTGAGGTACAGTAGCGTTTCTTCGAGCATGATGATCTCCTTCGAGAGCACGGCGAGGCGGTCGCGGATCTCGCGCAGTCGGTTCGGGTCCTTCGTGGCCGTCTCGATGAGCACGCGCACCTGCTTCATGTCGTCGACGACGACGAACATGCGGCCGAAGAAGTTCTGCGTGAAGAGGTTCATGGCCTCGTACTGCAGGAAGCTGCAGAGCAGCGGCTCGTGGTGTCTGCTGTTGGGGCCAGCGATGAGCAGCCCGTAGGCGCCGAACACGAGCGTGTCGTGCTCGCTGATGTCGAACGCCGCGCGCGTGTCGCCGATGATCTGCTTGAGCTCGTTCTCGTACTCGCCCTTGTCCATGTACTCCTCCGCCGTGAGGTGCGGTGTGATCTCGTTCGCGATAATGAGGTTGATCTTGTTGCGGCTCGCGGCCTGGTCCGAGAAGATGAGGTTGAGCAGCGCGCGCTGATACGCCGAGAGCACGCTGTCGACGATCTTGGACGAGTCCATGTGCACGTCCACGAGCAGGCGCGAGAGGTGATCGAGCGAGATGTTGTCCTTGATGCGGTCCATGATCGCCTCGACCTGCATGCCGTAGAAGCACGAGCCTGCCGCCGTGAGCGAGCAGCCGAATGTCTCGACCTGGACGACACCCGGTGCCTCCGGAAAGTGGATGTCGGCTTCGAAGTTCACGTGATTGGTCATCGTGTAGTCGAGGATGTTGATGGACGTGAGTCCCGGATCGACGGAGATCTGCGTGCCACTGGCGTTGTCGTCCACGACCGCCGTGAAGAATCCGCCCTGCACGCGCTCCGTGGACCCGAGGTTGCTGTTGAGCTGCACGACCTGATTCGACCCGAACGGGATGTACTCGGACACGATG
Source organism: Globisporangium yorkense (assembly GCA_023333695.1). Classification (NCBI taxonomy): domain Eukaryota; phylum Oomycota; class Peronosporomycetes; order Pythiales; family Pythiaceae; genus Globisporangium; species Globisporangium yorkense. The sequence goes on from JAASFH010000469.1 coordinate 12,185, forward strand.
AGCGAGACCGAGTTGAGCGTGATAATCTCGTCGAGCTGGTCGCGGATGCTCGAGTCACTCACGCCGCACTCGTGCGCGCGGTGCGCGTTGCTGAGTGTCGGGCGGCCGCCGAAGCGCAAGCACTGCGGGATGTAAGCGCTGGAGACGTACGAGACGTCTTCGGTCTCAGTCACGGACGAGAGGCGCCGGTAGCCGCTCTCGTCGTCCACGAGCCAGTACTCCTCGCCGTCCCACTCGACGCGCAGGAGGTGGAGCGTGCCCGGCGCGTACGCCATGTCGTTGATCGAGAGCTTGTCGGCCTTGCTGATCTTGGCGATGATCTCGAGCCCCTTCTCGGAGATCTGGAAGCACGTGACGGGCTGGTAGCTCTTGGACGAGAGCTTGAGGCCGTTTACGAGGTCCTCCTCGCGGAGAAAGTCGATGTCGGACTTGCCCTCCTGCGAGATATTGAAGTACTTGCGCTTGTTCTCCACGAGCTCCGACGACGGCGCGTAGTCGTAGTCGAGCGCCTTCGACACGATCGCTTCGTAGAGCAGTACGAGCATTGCGGGCTTGCGGATCCACTCCTCCTTGTCCGACGCCCGGATCGCCGGCTTGGAGTAGAGCGAGATGAGGTAGAGCAGTCGGTTCTGGTTTTCGGTCAGTCCCGTGTCTTCCTCTGCGTCATCCTCGCTATCTTCTTCTTCTTCGTCTTCACCGCCGTCGTCGTCCTCTTCCTCCTCGCCGTCGTCGTCGCCAGTGTCGGCATCTTTGCGAGCGTCCTTCTTGTCGACTGCTGCTGCGGCTGTGGATGCTTGTGATGTCGCCTTTGACTTGTCGTTTCCTGCTGCTACTGCAGGTTTCTGCGCATATACACACGTGTACGAGCATACACACTCAGATCGGTGCAACCCATGCTCCGCTGTAATGTGTTGGAGAGCGCACCTTCATCGTGCGATGTCACGCGCGAGTAGAGAGTAGTGACTGCGCGAACTCGCGATGTGTCCAACACGACCTTTCAATGCCTTCGAATTAAACTCGGAAAATCGCTACATATTCATATCAGGCATTTCGAGATGATAAGAATTGCAACCATGCATTGCCGCCGTCGTTGTACCCCTTCTACCGCGCACAACGAGAGCTACCCGAGCGAGGCGTGGCACAACGGACAGTTCTTCTTCTCGCGGATCTCCGCCTCGATGCTGTGGTGGCGGCACGTCTTGCACACGAACGCCTTGTGGTCGAGGATCGTCGCGCCGGTGACCATGCACGTGTGGAACGTCTGGCTGCAGTTGCCGCAGCGCGTGTCCCAGTCCTTGACGTAGCTCCGGCACACGGGACACTCCTGCGGACGCGCGTTCGGGTCCTGCGGACGGGAGCTGCGGAAGATCTTGAGCGCGAGCTCGCTCACTTCCGCGAGCTCCTTCTCGCTCTGGCCGGGCAGCGTCTCGAGCTTGATGAACGCCTTGGAGCACTGCTCAAAGTGCTTCGTGTAGAACGCCGTGAGTGCGATGAGCGAGTAGATCTCGCGCTCTTCGAGGATGTCCTCGTATGCCGTGAGCTTGAGCGACGTCCGCAGCGCACGCTCCAGCGCTCCGCTGTAGAGCTGTCGGTGCGCGAGCAGGTAGAGGTGGTACGCCTCGGCGCCGCGCCAGGGGCTGTCGAGCGCGCGGTTCTCGCCCGTGGCCGCGTCGTGCTGCACTAGAGTGTCGAGCGTCTGCGCCGTGACTTGAGCCACCGTGGCGCCTTTCGTGCTCGTCATGCTGGACACGTCGAGCATCTTCTTGCGCATGCGCTCGACCTCGAACGCGGCGAGAACCTGCAGCTTCTTCGCGCGCAGCGGGTTCTTGCTCATGTCTCGTGCGAGCTTGCCGAGCAACTTCGCCGCCTCCGTGCTCTTGTTCGCACGGCGGAAGAGTTCGATCGCTTGCATGGTCTTGTGGTTCATCAGGAGGTGGCTCGCGTACTTGGTCAGCACGTTCTCGATCTGCGGGAAGTTGTGCTGCTCCGCGAGCGTGACGGCCCGCTCCCATTCGTTCAGCAGCACGCACGAGTCGATGGCGCTCTTGACGTCGCCCATGCGCAGGTACGCCTCGACCGCGGACTTGCAGAGCCCGGCGCGCGTGAACTTGACGGCCATCTCCTTCAGCAGCGGCGAGTTCTCCGGAATCTCCGCCACGAGCGCCTCAAGCTGGTTGAAGTCTCCGAGCGTGTAGTAGCAGTGGGTGAGCGCGTCGATGTTATTCGCCTGCGCGTAGTACTTGATGGCTTTCTCCCACTTGTGCCGGTCCGCGTAGTATTCGCCGATCATGTTCCAAGCGTGCGTGAGCAGCGCGTCGTTGCCGCCGCCCGACTGCACGAGCTGCACGACTCGGAACCAGTCTCCTAGGCGCTGGCGCAGGTCGATCGCCAGGTCCTTACGGTCGATCTTCCGGTACAGCGTCTCCGCGTCGTCGAACTGCTGGAAGTAGGCGGCGACTTCGGCCTTCTGCTTCACGCGGTCGTTCAGCAGCTGCAGGCGCTTGACGTACTGGATGCCGCTGTAGTCTCCGCACTTGACGAACCCGCGCTCGGCCATCCCAAAGTCGAGGTGCTCGAGTGCCGCCTCGGCCAGCAGCGCCCACAGCCGAGGGTGTGGGTGGTCCTGGATGTACTCGCAGGCTTCGCCGAGCCCGACGTTGTCGAGCAGCTCCTTCGCGTCTCGCAGCGACCGTGTCTGGAAGTCGATGATCATCCCCTTGTCGGGCTGCTCCGGGTTCGCGAGGATCTCGTCCAGCAGCGCCGCCTTCACCTGCAGGTCCTTGTAGTAGCACAGGTACCCGGACGACGACACGGGCTCTTCCGGCTCGAGGTTCCGGAACACGTACATGCGCGCCTTCTCCATCATGACGAAGAGCTCCGGGTTGTCCTCCGCCCACATCATGTCCCACGCGTCCTTCTTCTCGAACGCGAGCGTCTTGGCCTGCGTCGGGTTCAGGCTCCCCGCGCTGCCCACCTCCATGATCGTCATCATACCGTTGATATCGATCACGCTCAGCAGCGTCGAGTTGCAGTTGAGCGCGAGGTGCTGCGGGCGGCAGTTCACAATGTACTTCATCTCGAGCGAGATGTGCGGCAGTGTGAAGCAGTGGATCATACCGCTCGCGCGCGCGACCATGATCCAGCTATCGGACGCGCAGATCGCGCAGACCGGGTCCTCTAGCTCGCGCTGCACGTACCGGAAGGTCTCCACGTCGTTGCCCTGCATCTCGTCGACGTAGAAGACCTTCTCGCGGCCGCCCCCACGCTGCAGCAGCTGCGAGATGGAGCTCACGTCCTGCGCGTTCGGGTTGCCGCCACCACCGCCCGCCGAGACGAGCCCCGTGAGCTTCGCGCTCGAGTTGCGATACTGCCACACGTAGATCGCGTCCGTGCAGGCGCTGACGATGTGGCGGCTCGTCATGGCCACGTGCAGCGGCTCGAAGTCGATCACCTTGGTCTCGATCGGCGACCCGATCGTGTCGCACAAGATGAGCTGGTACTGGATCTCCTTGAACGCGCCGGCGTCGTGCGCGTCGCCAGCGCGGCCGACGCCACTGCCGTCGCCGAGGTCCTCGTTGTAGATCTTGGTCGTGAGCACGCAGTTGTCGCCCGCCGCCTTGATGCCGAGTAGCCCCTTGATGCCCTTCGTCACGCGCTCGTCCGACTTGGTGTCCCAGAACACGACGCAGTTCTCGATCTGGTCCACGCGGTTGTGCGTGTACACGAGCGTGTTGGCGTAGAAGCCCCACTTGTACGCCGGGCGGATGTTGGCGAAGTAGATGTGCGAGTCGACCGCAAGGCAGATCCGCAAGCCCGAGCCTTCCCACGCCAGCGCCTCGATGCGGCTACCGGGCACGCGCAGCGACCGCAGGTGCCGCCCGAACGGGTCGTAGAACTGCACGACGTTGAACTCCTTGCTCTCGCCGCGCGACGCCGAGTCGTACTGCGTGCCGGCAAGCGCGATGACGCTGCCGTCATTGTTCCAGTGCACCTGGCTCAGCTCCATGCCCGTGTCGATGAGCACGGCGTTCTCGTCGAAGCGGCCGCGCGTGATCTGCACCTTGCCGTCGCGGAAGGCGATCGCGAGCGTCGGCGCCTCCTGGCTGATGTGGCCCTCGCAGCCGTCGTACCAGTGCACGCCGACGATCTTGTAGTCGCGCTCGCGGCCGCCGCCCGCGTTCTCGACCGCGTAGAGCGCGAGGTTGCTCACCTTGTTGCCGAGCGCGTCATGGACGGAGACCTCGCCGTCTTTGGAGACGAAGAGTAGGGACTTGCCGTCGGGTGCCCACTCGACGAACGCGAGCTGCGTCTTCATCTCCTTGCCCCAGAGGCGGTTGCCGTCCACGGAGCCGACGATCACGGCGCCGTCCTCGTACGCGATGCAGATCTTCTGCCCGTCCGTGGTCCACTTCATGTCCTTCACGACGCTCTTGTTGCGGTTGTTGATCATCTCCTCGTACCACATGCCGCGGTGCATGACCCAGACGATGATGAGCCCGTTCTCGTCGCTCGTGGTGAGCTTCTTGAAGTTGGCGTTCCACGTGGCGCAGACCACGGCGCCGTTGTGGCCCTCGAGCGACTGGTTCATCGTGAGGTTGCTCGCTGCCGCGATACCGCGCGGGCCCTTGCCGTCCGCCTGCGCCGCGGACTCGAGCCGGAGCACCTTGAGCAGCCCGTTCTGCCCGCCGCACGCGATCCAGCCCTGGTCCGAGTTCCACGCCGCGCAGCGCAGCTTCACGTTGTTCGGGATCGCGATCTTCTTGCTCAAGTAGATGAACATCGTCGTCGCCGTCGCCGCCGCCGCTGCGTGGGGTGGTCGTGTGAGGGAGCGATCTCCTCTTTCTTCTCGTTAGCTTCTCGTTTGCTCGGTTGCGAAGCGGCGCCTATTCACAAGTGCCTTCGCGATACTCAAAACTCAATGCCTAGAGTCGACGATCTCTTCGAAGCTGCTCGCGTGGCTTGCAAGGGGTAGACAGGTACTCTGGCACTCTCGGTACCAGACCTCCAGTTGCCTTCCACTTCAACTCGCGAGCGTCCACCTCGCATCGCCTCGTGTCCTCTTGACCAATTACTAACCAGACGTCGTCGCAAGCGATTACGCGAGAGCCGCCACCATCCAACAAACCAAAAGGCGACGAGTTCACGAGCGTGAGAAGGAGCGACATGTTGACGCTGCTGCTGTTGTTGCCATACACTACGTACAGCGCATAAGAGCGTGGCCATCTGCTGGACTGGATAGCGACGAGAGCTCAGCCATAATCGCCGCTGCTGGTGGCGGAGGCGATCCGAGAGATTCCCAGCCAGTCAATGCTTTCAACTGAACCACCGACCGGCGCTGCTCATGTGTGGGCTTCACCACAGCCACCTCCAAAGGATCCAGGAGGCGATCACACAGATCGCGCGGATCTGCTCGATGTTCCAGCACTGGCGATTTTCATCGGCGTCATCGCGTTGCTCGAAGAACGCAAGATTCAGCTTGCAAAAACCAGATCAGATTTGTGGCGGAGAGCAATTGCAGGTATATAAGCAACAAAAAGGTAGCTGGTGATAGTCAAGTCCTGATGCACTAAATCAGTTTGATGAGGGTTTCGTGACAAACAGTTATGAAAATTTCAAAAAAGAGCGCGGATAGGGTTTACACTTGCAGAAAAGATACGCGATGTGGACCACACGGGCTGATCCAGGCTCACCCTCAACTTGAAAACTGTATGCTCGATACAAATATTTCAACCCCCCTCACGCTCTCCCCCTTCCTCCCGCTCCTCTCATTATCCGACTATCCCAGCGTCCGAGTCACAGCGGAGAAGAGCAGATCAAGCACCAGCACGCACTCGCGCTTGCTCGTGCATCTCTCGGTTAGGCTCTAGACGACGTATACCAGAGC